>JAKLMZ010000008.1:600000-768706 GCA_022813185.1 Floridaphiala radiotolerans | reverse complement strand
TTATATCTTAAAACCACTTAAGTATTTTAATAAGGCCTTTTTCTAGCCTTTATTAAAGTTTATATTAGAATCTTAGTAGTATATCTTTAAGTAGATAATTATATTATTTTAAGTTTATTCTATATTAATTATAGGTAGTTTAATATATACCTAATAGGATTTATATTAATTATAAGGTTATTTTATAGTTTTAGTTCTTTTTTTCTTTTAGGTTTTATAGTTTATAAAAGTTTACCTTTAGAATTCTCTTTATAACTAATTATTTATTATATATTAAGTTTATACTTAGCCCCTATTAATCTAGCTAAAAAGGGGATAGTATATTCTTTAGCTATTACTAGTATAAGTATAGAAGGTTAAATTATTATTATTTTAGTACTAAAGAATAATATATTACCCTTTTTAAAGTTATATTACTAATATACTAAATAATAATTATTATATATTCCTAATATTATATAATAATAGTAGTTCTTATTAATTATAAGTTAATATAAAGTAATACTAAAGTATTAGAGATATATAAATAGTAGTTTTAGTACTATAGCTATATAATATAATTAGAATTGTTACTATAAGGTTTTAACTATATTTTTATATAAGAGCTCTAAGAAAAGCTCTATATATGGTTATATAATCGCTCTTATCTTATCAAATCAAGAGCAGTATATTAAGAGCTATAATATCTTTAACTAAAATAAACTTTAAAAGATATATATAAAGTTTAGCTAAACTAATATTAAACCCTTTTTAATATAGATATATAATATAGATATTTATAGGTAATAAGCGTTTTCTCTCTAAAACTATAACTACCTCTTTTTACTACTTATCGACTTAATATTTTAAAAATAATCCCACAAGTCGTGTCGTTAGTTAATACTAGGAGCAATATTTTTCGCCCACCCGCTGTACTCTTTCTTATCATCGATCTTACCCCTTCGAAAGGAGATGGCCCTTCCGACGACCTTCGCCGCTACTCTGGGCTGATCATCATGCAGAAAAGGTCAGTTGCCGACCCAACGAACAAGCGTTGGCAAGCATAGTCTGTGTTGTTTACGCGAGTTCAATAGGGAGTATAGTATTGTCGTACTGGGGTCAGGTGCGTACTGCCCTTCACATCGCCGAAAACCATAATGCTAATGGCGCTTCTACGTAACCTCCAGGCGGCGTTGGGAAAAGTTGTCTCACTGGTACATATCTCTGATTCGTCCCAAGCGGTCGAGCCTGTGTTACGTCCTGCGAGAATGACGCACAGTTCCCTTTTTGCCGTTATATATTCATGTGCACAATCACCCAATGCGCAAGGATTCAGCTGATTTGAACCAAGTCGCTGACTGGGGATGAAGCACAGTTCGTGCAAAATATTTGGATCGAGAGTTATGATCCCACAATTGAGGACTCGTACCGCAAAACCATTGAGGTGGATGTATGCTCGATTATCCTTCCTCATGATACATTAGCTTATCTGATCGATTCCACCAGGGAAGGACGGTAGTGCTTGAGATACTCGATACGGCCGGAACAGAGCAGTTCAGTAAGTGTAGGAAACGTATCTTATCATGCGTCACCTCCTCTAACACAATGTTTTTTATGCAGCCGCTATGAGGTACCGCATAAGCACTTCAAACTTCAGTTGTTGCCGCTAATATCAACCGGTGTATCTCTACAGAGAGCTTTACATGAAGACAGGACAGGGATTCCTTTTAGTTTTTAGTATTACCTCCTTATCCTCGCTGGGTGAGCTTTCTGCTCTTCGCGACCAGATCATCCGAATCAAGGATGACCCTAAAATACCTATTGTCCTTGTTGGTAACAAATCGGACCTGGAGGAAGATCGAGCCGTAAGTCGCTCTCGGGCATTTGCAGTAAGCCAGTCATGGGGAAATACCCCTTACTACGAGACAAGCGCACGAAGACGTGCGAATGTGAGCGAGGTTTTCGTCGATCTCTGTAGACAGATCATCCGGAACGAGAACGAGAAGGCTGGAGTGCGGGAAAGTCCGTATACTGAGCGCGGCCCAGAAGGAGAATTGACATCACGGTACCCCAGGGGTGACAGAAGGGCACCCCGACGAGGTCTTGAGGGTTCGGAAGGGAGGGAGGGGAGAGAAAGGAGAAGAGACAGATACAGAAGACGAAAACGGGACAAGGGTTCACCCTGCGTGATTTTATAGAATTTGACAGGCACCGCTACATAGCGGCTTCAACCTTGTTGAGCTAGACGGCGCCCTGTTATGCAGGAAACAGGCGTGGATCAGGGAGATCTGCGCGATTCTATCAGTGGTCGGTCTGCACTGCCGACGACTTGTGCGATCGAAGAGATAGACCTGCTCACTCACCAGCATGTTATGTGCTTGTAGGCGGGACTAAGTGTTCAGGATGACGTTGGGGCTCACAGCAACTTTGTACATAAACTGCTTGAAGTGAAGCTCGGACCATTCGAACCACCTTCAACCAAAAGATATTCCACCGTCGTTTAACCTCACTGTCCTCATCTCGTCTTAGCTCCGCACCTCATGAAGGTCATACGGGTGCTGCCATGGTTGGCTTGCGCAGTCCCTGGCGCATTGAGCATTTTTGCAGACGACGCGTATCAAAGTGATTATCACTATCAATTACTGGGTATTCCACAGGCCGACAACACCTTTTTCCAGCAGCCTTTCCCAGGATCTAAAGCCTCACTAATCTATACCATCACCGACAAGGGTATCATCGGCGCCGTCAATCCCAAAGACGGAAACATAGTATGGCGGCAGCAATTAGCGCACGGTAGCTGTGCTCATCACTGCGGCAATACATCATTCCTTCGAGCGGGAGAGGGCCAGAGTACGCTTTTTACTGCAACAAAAGGTCATATCACGTCCTGGATCGCGTCAGACGGGAGATTGGTCTGGGCAAGAGACTTCGGAGTCTCTGTTTGTATCACGGATCTCCGGATCCTTGAATTGGAGTCTGATATAAGTCGAGCCAAAGATGTAATAGCACTCTTTCGTGCTGAAGAGGATACCGCAACGGTGCGCCGAATACAGGGCTCAACGGGCAAGACTGTATGGAAATACGACGATACCAGGTAAGAAGCATGGCCCTGTTGATGACAAGAGCGCTCATCGTGATAGTGGAGACATTCCATTTCGGATATCGTCGTCGTCTACGGCACTATTCTACGTTTCTATTCATAAAAGTCTTCTTGGCGGGGTTAAGATGAGGGTTACGACGCTCAACCTGTTGACTGGCCACAAGACCGATCAATACACACTAAATCTTGATGGTGATCTTAACTCACATGAGAGTATCCATTTCGTGGGCGCTAGTACAGCGGCTCCCATCCTTGCGTGGGCGGACAATGCCTCCAAGACGCTCAAGGTTAATGTATTGGGCAGCAAGCAAATATCAACTTTTGAAATACCCGCGACGGCGAACGCGTTGACAGGACTCAAGTTCCACGCTCCAACTAAACCCAATGTCATGACGCACTTCCTTGTACACTACCAGACCGGCAACGAGAACTGGGCCGAAGTTTTTCACATAGATGTCAAGAACTCTGCAATCAAGAGGGCTTATGCTGTCCCGAAGCTAAGCGGTACAGGAGCTTTTGCAATAAGCACAACGGACGCCAATGTTTTCTTCACAAGGGTCACCGACGAAGAGGTGACTGTTACATCTTCCCTATCTCATGGCATATTGGGCAGGTGGAAGTTAAAGAAGGGCAACGATCTGCCGAAACCGCTTGCAGAGGTAACGCCCATGCACACTATCTCGGAGGCTGTTACTCGCTCAGGAAGCGGCTCAGCTGTAAGGTCGGCTGTGCTGATGTCGGACGGAAGCTGGATACTGATTCGAAATGGGGAGGTTGTCTGGTCGAGGCCGGAAGGACTGTCAGAGGTCATTGAGGCTGTGTTTGCTAATTGGCCGGCCTCAGAGGCTATCACAACAGAGCTTAGCAGCGAAAGCGCACAGTCTCCAGTTGCCGCTTATGCCCACCGCATCATGAGGCATGCTCAACGCCTACAGTCTGTCCGCCTTAATACGCTAGCTTTGCCTTTTAGGGGTGTGGATCACACCTCGCAACGCAACGTAGATCTAGAATACCGTAGTAGGCAAGATGATACGTTCGGGTTTCGCAAGATCGTTCTTCTCGCTACAGAGCGCGGATGGCTTTTTGCACTAGACTCTGGCCGCCAAGGAAAAATACTTTGGAAGGTGGATGCTGCAAAGTTAACATCAGGAGAGACGTGGGGATCACCTAGGGTTCGAACCGTCTCAGGAGGAACTGTACTGGTCGACGACAACACCAATGTTACGAAAGCTTATTCACTCTCAACAGGCTGTCGAGTTGCTGCTGTTTCACCTTCTTCTGAAGCAGCGAACTCCACGCGGCATGGGGAGGTAAAAGTCGTCGAGTTTGGAGTCGCTGATAGCGCACTACAAGGGCGGAATGTTTTCTCAAAGCAGCTGTTGTGGCGATTCGCTCTACCACCGGACGAAACGGTACTGCAGGTTGCAGTACGATCGGAACAGGAACTCGTCGCATCTATTGGGAAGGTTCTCGGTGACAGACGCGTGCTGTACAAGTACCTTAATCCAAATCTGGCTTTGGTAACAGCAGTCTCGAAGACGCGGAAGTCGCTCTCGGTGTATGTTGTTGACACCACCTCCGGAACACTGCTGTATGCGACTGCGCAAGCTGCTGTTGATCTCAGTCGGCCCATCACGTCGGTCATTGCTGAGAATTGGTTTGCTTATTCGTTCACAAGACTGTCCAAATCAAGGGAGACTCCAACGTCCATAGGCCCGGTTATTGCGATATCCGAACTTTACGAGTCGGCATCTCCGGATGATCGCGGCCGCCTAGGTTCGGCATACAACTATTCCAGCATTACACCCGTCCACGGACTGGTTGTCCCTCATGTTGTGTCACAAATGTATCACGTACCGCAAGAGATCTTGTCTATGACACCGACGCAGACACGCCAAGGCATTACGAATCGAGACCTTGTTCTTACCATGTCGGAGACTCATTCGATCGTTCTGCTACCACGGATCCTCCTGAACCCGCGTAGGCCAGTCAATCGCGATCCTTCTGCACAAGAGGCTGAGGAAGGACTCTTGAGATATTCACCACACTTGGAAGTTGACCCTCGATGGGTTCTCAATCACAACCGGGAGGTCTTCGATGTGCATACCGTCTTGGTCACCGCAGCCTCGCTAGAAAGCACAAGCCTAATATTCGGGTATGGACTTGATCTATTCGGGACTCGTGTGGCTCCAAGTGGGACTTTCGATGCTCTTGGCAAAGGCTTTGGCAAATTAAGTATGTTAACAACGGTAGCGGCGCTTGCCGCAGGCGTTCTAGGTGTTGCGCCTTGGGTAAGTCTTTCGACTTTCCTACAGTTGATTTCCCCTTAGGAACGTTGTTGACTTTGTTCCTCCTATTTTCGTTAGACCTATACACAGGAGATAACTTAGACTAATATTATTGTAACAGGTTATCAGGAAACAAGTTAATACTCTATGGCAGTAAGTGTAAACAACCTATGGTTCAGAAGGTTTTGGTATTTACTAGCAAGTACTCACGGACATTGGCTTTGATCTTGTACTAGTGTTATTAGTTCTATCTAACGCGGTACAAATAACATAGCCACTATTGCTACTTTTGAATATTTAGAAAGTTTTCACATTTCTATATAGCTATACTTATAACTTTTCTTACTTAAAAGTAGTTTAAAGTATAGAATATATTATAAAACTAAGCTAGGTAAATATATTAAAATTAAACTATAGAACTACTAAGAAGGAACTATAAAAAGTATATAGGTAAAACTTAATTACTATATTATTATAGTAAATTTGCTAGACTTAGGTTATACTATTATAATTATATTAAAAATACTTTCTATTATAGAATCTATTAGACTATTATAAAAGATATTCTATTTCTATAAATAAAGCTACTAATATATTAATACTTAATAGTATTAATTTTTAAAATCTATATTCTATTTTAATATTTTAATATTAATTAATTAAAATTATCTATAAATAGAAAATAAATATATTAAAATAGTTATTAAAGAATTTCTTTTAATTTTAACTTTATTTTTTATTTAACTTATAAAGATATCTAAATTTAAGCTTTTTATATTATTTTTAACTTAATAAATATATATTTAATTTATATATTCTTCTTAATATAGAAGAATACTTAAGTAAAAAACTTTATAATATATAATTATTATAAATAATAGTAATTATTTATATAATACTATAAAATTATATAAGATCTAAAGAATTAGAAGAAATAAAAATAGAAATAATATTAAATAGATTATATAATATTTTAGCATTTTTACCTTAGAATTTTAGTAAGTATTTTATAAATATAGTTAAAATAACTATAATACTAAGTTAATAAATATAATATAACCTATTATAAAACTATATTTGGTAGCTAAAAAAATTATAAATATAATAACTTTTATATTAATTAATATATTATATTTCTTACTATAAGTAAGTTTAGTATTATTATTATAAAGTTGATTATTTGAAGTTATAATCCACTGTTAGTGGACCTAGTGTGACCAAAAAAGGTAAAAATGCGTTGACCGGGAATCGAACCCAGACCTGCTGCTTGGAAGGCAGCAATCCTAACCATTGGACCATCAACGCCGAGCTGCTGCTTTTGGAAAGAATCACAGAAGCAAGGATTATTTACATTTTTAGGGTAGTGGACCGTCAGCCGACGGCAAGAGTACATCATCCGGGTCGTTAGCATCGAGGTCCTGTGCAATTCAGCTGTTCTACCCACATTAGAATCAAAACCAGTCGTAGAGTAATTAGCACAACACAGAACTGGGCTTCGCCCGTCAGCTTCCGCTGGGCAGGCATTACTATGTTCGTGTTGTTGCCTGGACATCGCTAACGTGCAACCGTCTTTCTCCCTGTCCGTGTTCGCGTCAGCACTGCCTCACTGCTTCGTCTCACAAATGTTATATCTTGTGTCGGTCCATCCTCAACTTTCACTTCCCAAGATCTCGAAGATGTCAAATATGGCCCAGGCAATTACTACATTTCATACACTGGAGGGCAGAACAAGGGAAGCCTCACTACTGGGTCTTCCACTCGAATTGTTTGAGTTAATTCTTTGTTCACTCTTACCCGCTGACCTTGCCAACATTCGCCTTTGCTGCCGTGTGACTGAGGTCAAGTCACGGATGTACATCGCCAAACGACATATGCGCCAAAGAGACGTAGTCTTCAGCTCCCATGGCCTACAGTTCTTAGAGTGTCTTACTAGAAACCGAACATTTGCAGCAACGCTCATGCACATCGATTTGATACCGCCGCTCAGGCAGTTGACGAAGCTGCAAGCCGACCTCAAGTCATTGACGACAGATAGTACTGGACTCCTCTCCCGGATACCAAGGCCATCGAGTTCTTTCGTCAACATCGACAAGCGTCCCGACGAGAGCTTAGTGTCCAAGCTCACTACCATTCTAAGAGGTCTGACGGGTTTGCGCCGTGTCCGCTTAGTGTCGAAGCGCGTCAAAGGTCTCCGTACTGAAGACGAGAGGGTACTTATCATGAACGACATGCGTGCAACATTCAACTTCACGGTCCTTGCCACCGTGTCGGCTGTTGCGGCGAGCGAAGCTCGTATCAGCGAGGTTACAGTAACCGTTGGTCCTTTGGCACCTTGGACAGATATCGCTGCAGACAGGGTCAGCCTTCCTCAGAACATAACTTATGGACCAGTCACTGCGTTCAAATATCTCAAGAAGCTAGACACTACAGTTTCTCTAGGAACTGATCACGAAGCGACTGAAGGTTTCCTCGCCGAGTTTTTGCAGGTCACACCGTTTCTTGAACATCTCACGCTGTGGTTTCTCGGCCGTGAGAGCGGTCAAGGAATCTTTCACTGCATCGCCGCAGGCGTCAAGCTATGTCATCTTAAGGTACTTCGGCTACAGATGCTCAAGACCAATGAGACAGATATGATCAAATTCCTTACCGTTCACAAGAATACACTCCAGAACCTTGGTCTCCACAACATTAACCTGAAGGAGGGATCTTGGCTTCCGATCTTTGACCTTATGCGCTCAGGGATGCACAAACTTGACCTGATAAGATTGCATCACCTATTCAAGCCCGGTGGTAGGGAGCATATATCATCGCTGGAAACAGAGCGGACGAGGCTTGCCGATGATATTCAGGTGTTGGTTGCTACTGCATAAGCTCCAGTTCATAGGTTCGGGTCCGTGATGGAGATTGCCTCTATACTGTCCGCGCGTACACTCGCAGGAGAAAAAAACCAATACCATCATTCTTCGTAGACACCTCTTACCTAACCGTTGCTAGATGTGAAGTTGTCGGAAACATATGCGCCTGTTCTGTACTGGAGTTTGCGTGTCCGTCAAAATTGATATACCCCATGATGACATCAGTATGACTCAAGGAGATCAGGCCTCTGGGAACTAAAATACGGCCTTTGATTTTCTGAAGGTCGATGGCTTCATGATCAAATGCGGAGACGATACTCTTACATTCGTACGTGTTACGATGTCGGTACTTCGATGAGACGATGACCATGGCGGTCCTGCGAACGGCCAATGGGCCACCAAGCACTGAGAGGTGCATGTCTTTCTGGCTACTCTCCTGGAGGTGCTTAAATACGAATTGTGAACGTGGGAAGGGTTTGTTCCTCCCTCAAAACAAATCTTGGAAGCTTGTGTATGATGACGAATACTATAAGGTAGATTGTTTCACATTAATGCAGTACAGCGTGTACCTACAGAGAAAGACTTATTCAGTTGGTTCGTTGGGTGACTTTGTCCCAATACTCTGTGCTGGTCACCAACATGCGCAAATCCACCCCGAATGGAAAGAGGTTAGATAGGTACCTCTAGTCAACTGATGGGTCCTGCTAGTGACTTTACATCTCAGCTCGTCAGGTGTGCTAGCAAGAGGCTGGTTCGTTACGCATGCTGAAGCCAGAAACGCTACAAGGAGCTTGCGAAGTTGAAACTGCTGTTCGATCTTTGGACTAAGTTGTCCTCCACTCCGCCAGTGCATGCTTACTATGTTCATGATGGTTCTGCTACTGATCATCTGAGGCAAATTTCGATTTTCAGGGTTTTTTTCGTTTTTTAGAGGCGGTGAAGGCCGTGGTGTTAGTTCCATATTCGCTCAGCGTGTGGTCCGTTTCTTCAAAAATACTGTCATGCTTTCGCTTTGGGTTTGTACCGGTGGAGAATTCCCCAGTGCTGTTTCCGTCCTCCTCAATATCCTCACCACTTTCTTCGCCTTCTGCATCCTCGTAGTCATGACCCTCATCCTTTTCGCTTCCCTCCTCTGCCACCACGCTGCCCTTGTGCTTGGCTGTCCTTCTTTGCTGAGTAAGCCAAATTGATAGGCCTGAATCCGAGTTTCCGTCCTTTTGCGTGTTGAGAATAAAAGACGTTAATTCCTCCAAAAGCTGGTTCGGGTCATCCTCTCCTCTAGCCATACGTCTCGCGCAATCCAGTACAGTTGCATTCGTACCTTCAGTGACAGCGACACCGGCAGTCGCCAGCTTGTCATGCACCACTTGTTGCAAAATTAGTGCTAGCGAACCTCCGTGTACCTCAGGACCAATATCGGTCTCATGCACGTCTCTCTGTTCCGAATCAGAGACATAGTGCACCTCCTCTAACACTGCCGCGTTGGATAGCGAATGCGGTGTGAAGCCATCTGTGTCTGCGAAACGTATTCTCCAGTCTTTGAGCAAAGCGACAGCTTGCATTTCCGCTAAGTTGACCGAGCGTCCTCCCTCCTGTGTGTCGCGTGAAGCCCTCGAGCGCCAGAGTACTGTTGGCGTAGGTGATAATGTGATCCTCGCTCGTACCTTGACACTTGCAACAGCAGTGGCAGCAGCAGAAGCAGCCCGCTTCCTCTTTTGGCCGGCTGTGCCACCTATTTCATAGTAGTCGTCCGCTGTATTGTCCATATCCCACCAGTAGTCGAAGATATCAAAGTCATCTTGCGAGTCGCTATCGCACGCTTCCCAGTTATGCGGTGGCGATGCAACTGCGTGCTCAGCTAGCTCATCCTTCGAAGCGGCCTATTCAGCAAATGTGCGGAGATTGCTATGGATTACGGCTACTTACGGCGACATCATGGGATTCTTCGACATAAAGCCAGCCATCGTCCTCCTCATAGTAGCCGTCCTCCATATTCATTGACAAGCAGAAGTGTAGCCTAGACTTGGAAGCTGTGTTCGAGGGCTCTCTCAACACCTGTGGTGAAGTAGGGTTTGATGGTTACGGGTCCATCACGCAGGATATGGCGGCAAGTCCACGACTTTGCGCCAGAGAGCTTGATGACAAAAAGAAGTGAACACTGAACCCTAAGCGAGGAAGAGACATAGACTTGAGAATATGAGTCTATTCTGAAAGATTACGACGGTGTAGCTGCTCCCTCGAACATCCCGTGAAGCGCGTGGGGAGAGCATTCAGCTGAACATGCTACGGCTAAAACCGCGCCCCACGTCATTGCAAGGTATGCACTTCGTGAAGCATCTCCACATGCGGTTCAGAAAATATTCCTCTGTTTGTCACTCATCACAAACGACGCTCTATAAGTACAACGACTCAGCATCTTACGCCCATTTGTTCAGAGCTCAATGGAACCCGTTGTGGTGACATTTCGGTAAAGTAAACAAAGGGCCTCCTCCTTGATACGGCTACCGTCGGTTCATCTCATCTCACTATAAAATGCGCCCGTTTAGCCTGACACAGCTCGGTTTATAGGACTTCATGGCAAGACAGGAACTGTGGAATGCCTGCGTTGCTTCGCTGGGCAATAGTCAGTCATGTCTGCGCTTTCATCTCTTAGGTGTCCCCGACTAGCAACTCGAGCTTTAGGCCTCCACTCTCTGAAACGCCGCAACAGCAGTTCTGTGAGCTCCTCCACGAGCGCATCGAGCGGGAAACCTTTGACATCTATTCTAATCGCCAACCGAGGTGAAATAGCACTCCGGGTTGGTCGGACGGCCTCTCAGTACGGTGTTAGAATCACGACGTTATATACCGATCCAGATGCCAATTCCCAGCATGCCCTGAGCTCGCCCTTTGCCGTAAACCTTGGTGAACCGTCCGAATACCTTAACGGAGACAAGATCATAGAGGTGGCCCAGAAAGAAGGCTGCCAGGGCATCCACCCCGGTTATGGCTTCCTGAGCGAGAACTCCTTGTTTGCTAGGAAATGCTTGGAAGCCGGGTTAGTCTTCATCGGACCTCCGTGGACAGCTATTGAGGCTATGGGGAACAAGAGTCGGTCTAAAGAAATTATGATCTCCGCAGGAGTTCCCTGTATTCCGGGTTACCATGGCAAGAACCAGGATCCGCAACACTTACAAGATGAAGCGGCTAGGATCGGTTATCCAGTTCTGCTGAAGGCCGTCAAGGGTGGCGGAGGAAAGGGAATGCGAATCGTCAGGTCGGAGAAAGAGTTCATGGAGCAGCTCGCTTCGGCCAGATCCGAGGCACGCAACTCCTTTGGTGATGATATTATGCTCGTCGAGAAATATATCACTCGACCCAGGCACATTGAAGTTCAGATCTTCGCAGACAAGTACGGGAACTGCGTCGCACTCGGCGAGAGAGATTGCAGTATACAACGGCGTCATCAGAAAATCTTGGAAGAATCTCCAGCCCCTCATCTCGATGAGAGCATCCGGCAGGATCTCTGGGCAAAGGCTAGGGATGCAGCTGTTGCAGTTGGCTATGAAGGCGCCGGAACGGTTGAATTCATTCTAGACAACGACACGGGGAAGTTTTTCTTTATGGAGATGAATACACGCCTGCAGGTGGAGCATCCAGTCACCGAGATGGTGACAGGAGAGGACCTTGTGCGGTGGCAGATCATCGTGGCGGAGGGTGGAAAGCTTCCTCTTACGCAAACCGAAGTAGAAGAGCGTATTTCGCAAAGAGGACACGCTATTGAGGCACGGATCTACGCGGAAAACCCGGATATGAATTTCATTCCCGATTCCGGCAGATTAATCCATCTGAGAAGTCCCCAGCCTACCACTACAGTACGGATAGATGCCGGCTTTGTAGAAGGAGATGAGGTGTCCTCCCACTATGACCCTATGATCGCCAAGCTTATCGTTCAAGGGCCTGATCGGAGGTGTGCACTGCTGAAGTTGCGAAAGGCCTTGGAAGCATATGAGGTTGTAGGACCTATCACCAATATCGAGTTCATCAAGCGGATGTGCGTCAGTCCAGACTTCATAGCAGGTCAGGTCGAAACCGGCTATATCGAGAAGCACACGGCGGAGCTTTTCGAGCCTGTGGACATGGCGCCAGAAGTGTGGGCTCATGCAGCCTTGAGCCTGATCCAAGAGGAAGTGCAAAGGGCGGCTATCGACTCCGTTTTCAGTTCCCAAGGGTCCCCTGTTGGCTTCAGTACATGCTTTCAAAGCCGCAGAATAGACTTAGTGCGAATGTCCGCTGATGGTAAGGGAGATGTGACTCCCACATCAGTCCACGTACGGCAAACATCAGCGGGTGTCTTCGACGTCACAGTTGGTTCGACAACATATCGAGGGGTAAAAAGCGAATTCGCAGGTGACAGGACGGTGCGCAGTTTCTTTCCCCACGGTCGCCTTGACATGGTGTTCGTGCGTGACGAGGACAGAATCACAGTCTTCCAACAGGGGCAGCAGTATCGGCTGCAGCTGGCTGTGCCAAAGTGGGCAGAGAAAGCACTGGGAATCAAAGATATCGCAAACAGCGTCCTGGCACCCATGCCTTGTAAGATCTTACGAGTTGATGTCAAAGATGGAGACATTGTGAAGAAAGATCAGCCTCTCGTTGTCATCGAGAGCATGAAGATGGAGACAGTGATCAGAAGTCCACACAATGGTGTTATAGCAAAGGTCATACACGAAGCAGGAGTACGCTCTATTTCTCTCATTCTCTATTACATCTGCTGACATTATCCAGGACCTTTGCAAGGCCGGGACGGCCCTTGTAGAGTTCGTTGATCAGGAGAACTCATGAGCTATCGAAGTGAAGCACCAAACCTTTGAATGGCTCAGAGTCAGACCGTTGTCGTTGGTCAGATTAGTCTTGGAGCGGCGATGACCAAGCCTTCGGTCCGCTTCCAAACATTACGGTATGTGCACTTATGCAGTTGCTGTTTCTAATACATCCTCAAGGGATTGTATTTTGTTGGTGCTCGCTGCATCTTAAGCAGCTTATTTATCAAGCTTCTGCCGATCCAGAACTCACTTCCAAAACATCCGGATGTGCTCAGCACGATATCTGCATTCTTGATTTGGAGAGCAACAACATATACGATCACCCTAATCATGTGCTATGGAATATCACAAACCCGCGGCTTGTAACCGAATAATCCAGACGTGCACGTGAACGTTGAAATGTATGTGATCAACGGATTTAAGCCTAAAAGCGGTTGTAAGCTGTGAGATCATCAAATGCGCCATTCGCGAATCAGATTGTTCGCATATCTGTAAGGTCAATATGCCGAACATCCTCAATGACAACACCAATGCGGTTGCTCCTTCGCCTGTTTCTACTTGCCTTTATGCTCCTTATGTTTCGTTCACCATTGTCAAGACTGTATCAAACTTCACGCCACCTTGCGCAGATAATACCCCGCGGTTTCCAGTCAACAATGTCAGGTTCAGAAGATCGACCTACCGGCCTTATCGCCCAGAAGGGCCTTGAACTACTCACCTTCGGAACGCCTAACGGACATAAAGTCTCCATCTTGTTGGAAGAATTGAAGGAAAAGTACGGCAAGGACTACGTTTTTCAGTCAATCAACATAGGTCAAAACATCCAGAAGGAGGACTGGTTCACCAAGCTGGGTCCCAACGGGAGAATTCCCGTTCTTGTCGACCATGACAGGAAAGATTTCGCCGTTTTCGAAGGCCTAGGTGAGTCCTGGCATGATCGGTGTGCGCCGTCAGTGGCAAAGCGAGCGTCATGCTGATTTCTGTTTTAGCAATACTTGCCTACCTCGTTCGCCACTATGACCCCGACCAACACTTCACTTTCGCAGACGCCGACGAGTATAGTGTTGCTGAGCAGTGGATGGCTTGGCAACATGGCGGCCTCGGCCCCATGCAAGGCCAAGCAAATCACTTCTATCGCTTGGCCAAAGAAAGAATCCCATATCCTACCCAGCGCTATGTTGGCGAGAGCGAACGGCTTTGGAGTGTTCTTAACATCCGTCTTGAAGGTCGTGACTATGTAGCTGGTCCGGATAAGGGCAAATATAGCATCGCGGACATCTCCTGCTTTTCATGGGCAAATTTTGGATATTTTGCGGGCGTGGATGTGACCATGTTTCCAAACGTGGAAAGATGGCTAAAGCGTATCAACGAAAGACCGGCGGTCAAGAAAGGAACAGCGGTTCCATCGGAATCAGGAGCTGTGAACGAGGCCTTCCTGCGAAGGATGAAAGACCCAAACGAGAAGGAATTCCAAGAGCAGAACCAGAAACTTCAGCAGTTGTTAAAGGAGGCCAAGGAGAAATACGAGTACAAGTTTGCGCCCGTCTAGGCGCCCGCGTTCCTGTCGTACACGGGCTGTCCCGGAAGTGCAGTCTGGCGAACGGCAGCTGTGCAAAGCGAAAGTTTCAGTCTTTGAAAGTAAAGCGGTTGGTGGTGCGGTGTGGGTACCGCGGAAGCAGCCCGGCCGTTGTCGATGCTACTGAACCAGCCATTGTTCAAGGGAGGACGTGAGATTGATCGAGATAGAGAGTACCAGAAACAAATGAAACAAAACTTACAGAGATTACGGTAGGGCTAAAGAGCACCCAGCGCTTGGACAGGCGCTGGGCTCCTCTAGCCAATTAAATGCTCAGATGTTAGATCACGACGAAAATAGTTGTCCTTGGCATAGCGCCTCATGCGTCAGAAAGTCTTCACCTCCACCGTCAAGGGTCCCGTTGTTGAGAGTGAGTTGGATCAGAAGATACGCGAGCACGAGGACGCAGAGCATTATGGAACCTGTTTTTACGGATACAGTCTAACGGTGTGCTGGTTTACGATATCTGTCATTCCGATCTTTCTTAATCCTCCCTTCCGCAAGTCAAGAAAATTTAAAACATAACTTCTTCCACACACTGTTTCTTGTTCAGGTTGTTTCTCCAGGTATTAGCAGCGTTTTACACAAACCTTAACGTTCGGTATCGCCAAGCCAGACAGCATTACATTCCATTATCTCCCGAGGCAATCACATTCCACTGACCTGCTACATCCGCCGTGCCATACGGTCCACACCCGGGACATTGCACATACACCACCAACGTCAAGCTAAGAGCCTCAACACTTGAGAAATGGCATTCTCCCTCCGCGAAATGTTCTCTTCTCCTCCGGGCGGCAACATGAGCAACTTCATATTTCGCATCATCCTGAGATTTCTTCAGTTCGTGATGGCCATTACGGTAGCCGGCTTGTATGGTGTTGACCTTAACAATGCCCAGAAAGAAGACAAGTATGCGGATAGCAAGTGGGTGTATGCTGAGGTTGTCGCTGGCCTCGCAGCTGTTACAGCGCTGGTGTACATGGTTCCCTTCGTACAACATGCGGCGCTCTTCACGTGGGATTGGATACTCTTGTAAGTTGTCTTCGTTGAAGCCAAAGGGAAGGCCAATCGTTGACACACTGAAAGTATATTGTGGATTGCCCTCTTTGGCCTCTTTGGAGACATGTATATTAAAGAGGATGCAGAGGGGAACAGCGGCGTACAGCGCATGAAGAATGCTGTTTGGGTTGATCTCGTCAACGTAATACTCTGGTTTATTACTGCCACTTACGGAACCATTATATTCGTCATGGGGAGGAGAGGGAGAACACTACATACTGGCCGTGCTCATGTGTAGAGGCTGAAGGAGAGGCCGCTGGTGTCTTTATACTGGGAGACCTCGAGCCGAAACAGTGAGGTTTTGGAGGCCAACAGGCTCGCGTCTTACGGTAGTTGTTAGGATGCCCTTGTTGCTGCTCTGCTCTTTTGTGTTGAAATCGATTTAGCGCTGCGTTTTAGGATGCTACAGACCCGTCGGCATCCTCTCATGGATGATTTACAATTCAGAAAGAGCGAAAACAATCTGCTTTGAGAGATCTCTTGCAACAGTTGAAGACCTAGTACTGAATGATATCCCACCGTGGGATCTTGCATAAACACGACTGTGCTCCGCAAAATCATATGGACTATACCACGCGTGACTTAGACATCATGCGTTGATTGAGGGATGGAGATCGTAACCTGTGTACTTGCTACATGCGTGGGCAATGGCCACGACCGCTGACACACTGTGATCAGCCATACTCGAAGGGATGTCGGTTCCACAAGGGGCCGAAGTAGCTCACCCCACCACATCACCTCCATTCTTGCCATGAATGCGCCATCGTCAGCCAAACAGCAACCCGACCAACCGGAGTTTCGAATTCGGTCACGGACCTTGATCTGTCGCCCTTTATGAACAGGTCGCAGGATCGAGGCTTCTTTCCACAGCAATACCTCAACGGTCATAACCGGGCTTCGTCCCAGCAAATGTCATCCTAATATTGTCCGCAACGCTTCGCAGGACGAACCCGAAGCAGACTGAGAGAAGGCCCGCCGGGGTACTGAACGGGCAAACTACCTCTAATGGCTGGTGTACAGAATCTCGTTTCCGCAAATGATCGGTATGCAATGAAGTTCACTCAAGGCGACCTCGCCCTTCCTCCATCTCAAAGATATGTGGTTGGTGAGGTTATTCCTCCCAGTACCTCCTGTCAGCGTCCTTTACTAAGCATCCTCAGTGACCTGCATGGATGCACGTATCGACCCTTCTGCTGCCTTTGGAATCCCACTTGGCGCAGCCCACGTAATCCGCAACGCCGGCGGCTCTGCCCGTGATGCCCTGCGCTCATTAGTAATTTCCCAGCAGCTGCTCGGCACAGAAGAAGTGCTCGTCATCAAACATACCGGATGCGGCATGTTAACGTTTCAGAACGAGGATGCGGTCAAGACTGTGGAGATGAACGTAGGGAAAGAGGCTGCGGAGGTGGTGAAGGGCTGGGATTTTCTACCGTTTTCCGATTTGGACGAGGAGGTCAGAAACGACGTGGAGTTCTTGAAGGGTAGTAGGGTCATTCCTGACAATGTGAAGCTGACCGGGTGGGTTTATGAAGTAGAGAATGGGAAGGCGAGGCAGGTTGTGTGAGTGCTCGATTTGGCCACGATATACAACGACCTTGATGTCCAAGGTAGCGTCGGTGTTTAGACAAGAGGATTCCATTCCCAATGATGTCTGTGATAAAGGAGAACCTATGAATTCAGTTGGATGTGCCCTCTACCCAGCCAAGTCTGCCTTGGCTTATTTGCATAACAAGCCCTATGTGCAAACGCAATAACAGAAACGACTGTGATCGACAAGGCAGATATGGTCAGACAAATAACCCAGTTCGGCTCGACTATAATCGAGCTGGCCGATGTAGTCAATGCGCTTCTACTTCCTGCAGCGCCTTTGGGAACTCTTTCCAGTCATACATAACGTAGAGTGCACCGCATTGCTCCTTAAGCAACTTCGCCATCGTATCCTGCTCCTCCTTAGTCTCATACGGACCAACATAGCCAATGAGTGGGATTTTGGCATTCTTTGCTGCAGTAGCACCACTCTTGCTATCTTCAATAGCCACACACTCCTCCGCTTTTTTGCCTATCTTTTCCAGCGCATGGAGGTAGATAGCCGGATCCGGCTTGGACGTAGGCTTCGGTAGTGAGCTGGCGGCGCTGAAGACATGGTCCGGAGCGAAGTACTTGTCCTGGCCGACCTTCCGTAAGGAAGCCTGTACTCTGCTCAGGGCGGACGAGGAGACGACAGCCATCCCGTACTTCCCTTCCTTCTGCAATTGCTCCAACTGCTCCGTAACACCATCGCAGGGCTCAGCCTTCTGCTCGAGCATCTCAATGACCTTACCCAGTTCTCTGTCCACGTAACTGTCAAACTCTTCATCAGTGAGAGTGAAGTTGTATTTCTTGGTCAAGGAGACCATCATGCCGCGAAAATTCTGGCCGACAAACTCATGGAGCAGTTGCGGGCCGGTGTAGCGCTCTGAGATGCCTTTAGTCTCGAGGATTTCATTTGCGAGCTCAGCGCACGCTTCGAAAGCGATGGGCTCGCTCATGACAAGTGTGTTGTCGCAGTCGAAAAGGATCTGTGTGATCTGGTGCTGTTTAGACGGGGCGTTGATGTATGGCGTCAGAGGCTGGGACCTACCTTGGGCATCTTGGCTAGGAAATGGTGAGGAGAACTAGAACTGAGGCGGAAGGGCGGTCTGCGCAACAGTAACGGTGAGAAGGATCGACTTTGACGAGAAATTCCAATACTCTCCAGACGTGTTAAAGATGATAGACTTCTTCGATAGAATGTATTCCTCGAGCAAGACAGTGCCATGGGAGACACCCTAATGGTGGGGGAGGGGCCACAGGAGATAGCGGGACATTCATCCGAAGGTTGCTATTGGGCAATAACGTAGCTTTGAAGCGTCCGAAGTCAGATTTCCCACAGAAACGGAAGGGTCTTCTAGGTACTGTAATAGCCTTTGATCCGCTAGGATGTCCCTGACGATTGACTCAGGCACTCAGGGTCTATATCTGTCCCGCCATCAGTTCAGACTCCGGTTTTGGATGAGGTGATGTTGTTTGCACCTTAGTCAAACATCTTCGCCGCTCTCTTACGGTATGGAGTTCCGTTTCATCTGTTATTACGATAGCATCATGGTTACAACGAGCTCCAATACTGCGGTTACGGAGGGTCAATCTTAGTCTAAGAAACAGCGAAGTGTTCAGACACCAACCAAGACATGGCCTGGGATTACTGTTAGATCCGCACACAGTTCAGTAGGGGCCGATGAAGATGAGTCTAGGAAGTGAGCGAAGGACGTACCTGAGCCTTGGATGTCTCCAAGATGCGTCCGGCCACGGGCTTTATTTGCTAATCCGTACAGCAGCATTGACCGTGAGCGTACGATCCTGAGCTTCCCCGATCAAGGCTCAATGTACATATCTGCAATTTATGTCATATACTTTTGGTTCTGTAACGTGTATATGCTTTCGACTTAGCAACCATGGCATCTCACGATTCAGCAACGAAAATTAGCTTAGCTAGCCTTATCGCATCCCAGGTCGAATTGCAATCAACTACTAGCAGTAACCCGAACCGCATACAAAATCGTCCATCCATGTCACGTGACAGTGGTTCATCCAAAGCGCTCAATGGTAGGACACGAGAGAGGGGGGATCGAGCGCTGTTTTCCCTCGTTGTGTCCGAATGTGTTCGCTTTATCACTGCCAGAACAATCCAAGAATGGTATCACCGCCAACGACTAGAGTAGCCGCGTTGGCTCTGCGGTGGAGGGTAGGTGGTTCCAGCTTTTCCTGGACAACATACCTAATTATGCTGATCATCAGGTTCAGCTGGAGAATGGCAAGTCCAAAGGTGAAGAAGGCCTGAAAGACTCGGACAAACATCACTAGCACTTCGTGACATTGAGGAAGGCCCTAACCTTCAAACAAACGCCAGAAGACCATTCTATGCTACACCTTGGGAGCAGGAACAGCCAACCCTAATGCCTTTCTTGGCTCCTACATCCCGCAGAACCATCGAGGTTATCCAACGGAGGCCGGCAGACGCGTTGCTGAAGCCTGCTCCGCCGAGGTCATCCCAAGCCTCGTGTAGTCCCGACGACGCGCCTCATCGTGGTCTCCTCCGCAAAGTCTGTCATCTTCCGTTACCACTCCATGAAGTGTAAATGGAGATGATGATGCAAGCGAAGAGGTATCTCTGTATGATACCTCAACAGCTCGTTCATCCTTCACCAACAAAAGCATGCCGCCAGGCATTGACCCAGATGACCGCTTGATCAGTCCCGATGGCTATCAGCGAACTCTTCAAGTGATGGAGAGTCGAGTAGCATGCTACTCAAGATTTTTCCTTATGAGAGAGCGGACCAGGCAAGCTTACACGAGCGCAAGGGCGCTTACGCTTCACTTTACCTATGATTCAACAACTCCTGAGGCGATTGTGATCAGATCGAAGTCCTTCGACAACCTCGTCATGTTATTTTGTTCTCAGCAAGTCGGCAAAGGTGCGTCTGCCCTGCACAAAGCTGGCCCAAAAACAGATGGGTACTTGACGTACTGGGTATCCCATATTCTTGAGAGCCGCAATTTGATGCGAGCTGTCGTCTCGAACATTCAGCGCCTGCGGCTTGCTTCTTATTGCGGCGAAGCAATCAATACAATGCTTTTAGACAGCCGCCGACCACAGGTAGCTGCCATGGTCCGGATCGATGTTGAAGGCATTTTCGATCTATATCACCAGTGTTGAAGCTGCTCGTAGTAAGATTGTGCAGCTTATAGAGCAGGATCGGACCGAAATCTGGGTAAAACTACCAAGTCGATTACGAACACTTGTAGCGCTGTACTACATACGCTCGAGCTTCCGCAAGCGATAGTTGGCGTAGGCCGTTGGCGCCGTGTTCTTGGGGTTTTGGACCTGTCAGTATTGTGATTCGCTGGAGCGCACACCGAGCGATTCGATCATGCGTACCTCAACAGCACAGCTGAAAACTCTGACGGTGTGGGCGTCTCGACGCACAATGAAACGAATTCGTCTCCATCACATGCGAAGCCGGAGAATCTTGATTATGCGAACAAAGTATCCGCCTGGGCTTATCATGTGTCAGGAAGTGAGGGCATCACGTGGCGGCGCCGGTCTCTGAGATATTTGAATAGATTCTTAGGAGGCTAAGAAGTTTGGGTCCCTCAAAGCCAGATTCTTTAGCAAGATCAGAGTGACCTGTATCTATCAGCGAGGAATGAAGAGTTCGCTGACATCTCGGGCCTGGTGTGGGCACTAAAAGAATCATCGGAGGTTAGAAACACTCCCAAATATAATGCGAGCCTGGGCTCAATCGTTCCATGGTCTCCAGATCTCGCGACTTCTGCCCTTCAAGATGGGAAGATCAGCTGTCACTGTTTAGCACACGGGGATCTGGACGTCAGTAAGGCACATGACATGTTGAAGCCCAATGTTAAACTTCTGATCGGGATGCCCACTAGTGTAGAGAAGAAGACATGAAGACTGAAAGAGAATGAATCTTGCTATAGCCGAAGCAAGCGGATCATCCAAGAACTGAGGGATGCCGATCTTATCACCGAAGTCGGGACGACGGAAGATAGCTGGTACTTGGCTGAACAAGTAGCATCTGCTGGTGTAGGGGCTTATGAATTTTCTGTAGCAACGGCAAGGGTATAAAAAGTAAGTACAACTGTGAACTGTTGCAAAATACGCAGGACTGGGTTGTTGTAATCGACACAGCGGTGCTCCGGTGTTAACCTCAAAGCGCAATATATGATGTCTGGAAGCACAGTCCAGGTAATAGAAATGTCGATAAACTGGAGCAGTGGCTTGCATGAGAAGTGACTTTCTGCGCAAGGAATGCACAGAGGAGGAGGTTGAAGTCCATCCTGAACTCAACGACAATCTGAATTTGGTTAGACTCCTACAAAGTCCCTGAAGCCTTTCAACGTAGAGACGCGTTCAACAAAGCTCTGGAAAGCGATGATCCAGCAGCTTTTCCAGAGCTTGACGAGGCCCGTGTACATCGGCAAAATGATCTTAGTGACCTGGTTGCACTGAGTATCGAGGGTCTCTTGCACTCCGGTCTTGAAGAGGATGGCTCATTGCAAGTGCTGTGGATCTCAGAAAGACAACGCGCTTAAAGGTGAAGATCATGAATAGCTCTCACAGCTGGACCGGCTTCTTGACTGACTCTGAATTCGCTTGTACTTTCGCAGTCGTGACGGGCAGATGCCTTCACACCGACTATCAGGACGCTTCTACATGTCTATCACGGTTTTCAGGTAACTGGATAGGCTGCTGGCCGGTACTGGAACAGCTCTGGTGGTCAATGAGAAGGCGTCGAGGCTACCAGTAGGTTTGCAAAGACGGGTCCATGAGGGCAAGCGCCTCAAATGGAGTATCGGCCGCCTCCAAACACGGGGACCGTTTTCCTCTCCATCATGGAAGACTTAAAGTCATTGGAACCGTCGCTGGTAAACGCTTGTTGGTGGTCTGGTAGGGTGGCATGCTGAAGAGACTGTGCGACGTTAGCAGCCAGCTTTTTGCTCGTATTGGGAGGGATGCTCTATTCCATCCAAGATGTACGCGAAGACGAAGAGAGCGCTACGGGCCCCATACTGGTGTTCATCTTATCTCAACATAAATACCCTAGTTGAAAGGAAGCACCTACCTTTTCATCGGCTACACCGGGTTGATATGGGCCGGACTATGTCATATATCGCTGCTTCTACGAACAACTATCAGTACACTACTCAGAAACTTCCGAGTTTTTGACCGCCCACCGCATATGCATATCATCTTGCGATGCTGCGGGAAAGCTTTACGTATCAGACAACTCATGCTCTCTCACATATACACTCGGGTATGAACAGAGATGTAAGCATACCATCAATTCAGTCCGTAAAGTACTTATACTATGTCAACAAGAGCGTTTGCTTGACAACAACCACAGGAATATGGACATTGACACCATTGCACCTGATGACTAGCTGCTAGCGGAACTTGACGATAACAACTGTAGAACAGCTGTCCACAATAGGCCGGGCGACTTCTCCGAAGAGATTATACTCGAGCAGATTATGCGTGCCAGTCTGCAAACTCAAGTTATCGAGCCAGCCATGACCGATATAGACTTCGTAGAGTCATGCATTGCGCGTACAGGCTCACCGGCTGTACAAGTGGAAAGAGAGTATAGTACTCAGAGCGGTCAAGTGTTGATCGGTTGTATCGGCGGCATTATGATGAGTGCTCACCAATCAAGCAAGCATTACAACCTATACAAACCAAGTCCACTGGCACTTTGAATCTTGCCGGAGATATTGGATTTGCAGCTTGCACAGCTTTACGAGAAGGAAACACACGATACGGAGAGGAGACGGCTCCACAAGGCTGAGAAGCTTGGTACGCCAGAAGACAGCGGAGAAGGGGAATGCTGCAGGCGCCTCTTAGCAAGAGCTAACACTGAAAGCACGAACCATCTGCAAAAGATTTCACGTGACATAGGATCCACCGACACGGGGACGGTGGAGATCCGACAGCATCACTACCTTAGCAGAGCGTCGACATCCGCGAAGTCGCAGGCCCTATTGCTCGAAGATTCAGAAGTGAGCAAGAATGCCAGCGGTGCGTCTCAACGACCATAAAAGGTCGTAGAGGAAAAACCTTTCCCGGGAAATAGCGTTCGAGCCGTCACGTCGGACAGCGCACTCGAGGATATCTACTTGGGCCCGGCGGACGTCAATGATGAAGTAGAGTATGACTTCTGTGGCAAGCGGCCTATGTTTGCCTTAGTGCCCTTCGCAGATACCAAGCGCCTTGCATCCATGTTTAATCGCGTGGCTTTTGCTTGCTGCCCTGCAGAGTCCGGTAACAGTGGCGGAGATTGTTTGATTTTGGATTCCTAATATCCAACAATGTTAGAGCGGGAATGTGTGCCGGGATATCTTGCATCTTGTGGGTGCTATGAATCGTAACCAAAACGTACCGCGGACCATTCAGTGCCCCAAACCTATTTCGTAGCCAAGCAGGACCTCCGTTGAGGTGCCTTCCCAGCCTCGATTGCCCGCCGTAGATATCATGAACGTGCATGTTGGGTCAATGTAAAGCTGTGAGATCACACCGGTACGGTGGCCAGGAACGATAAGGAATGGTACCACGGAAGGACTTGGGTTTTCCTCTGCCTTTAAGTCATAGAGACGAAGGATATCGTGGGAAGCGCTGCGTCGTCTCTGAGCGGAGTCGGTCTACGTAGTTGCACGGGGAACTTACCAGATGAGATGTCGGCCATTAGGCATGGCTCTTACTGCACTAACGGGGCCACTTCCGGCTGGAAACTTGAAAGTTCTCACGGGCTCTCGAAGGCCTTTATACAACGAATATTCGTCAATGGTACCGTTCCTCCGCCCAGCATAAATAAAATTGCCATCGAAGGACCAACAGGCGTTCATGCACCAGGGCGGAGTTGACCGTGGCGGTGCCATTCTAGCTACAGGATTCGGCTGTCGACGATCCCATACGCGGAGTGTCCCCTCGAATGAGGCGTCCAGAAAGGTGTTCTCTGAGGTGGTCGTCTGGTCATCAGTAGTTGTTTGCTCGGCTTCATGCTGTCCTTCCCTCTTTGATGTTTCCTCCTCGCCATTGACTATGCCATCCATGGGGTCCGCATAACTGCCCCTTTGGACGGCAGGTTCCGGGGCAGGCATATTTGTCAACAGCTTATCAGGACTCGTAGCCTCGGCAGGCGGCTGTACTGGTCCCCCGACATCTTCCATGTCTAAGTCACCATCAGCGTCAACCATTCGGAGTTCATTTTCAATGGCGCGGGTGAACTCGTTATCATCATCGTCTCCAAATGCATTTGCTGAAGGACCGGGTGCTGCATCATCGTCTCCAAACAGAGAGTTATGCTCGCTGTTATCTCCGAATAAGGAACCATCGTCAGCAGGGTTGTCCGGCTCGTCAGGATTGCCAGCGGTTGATACGCCATCAACAGCACCGTGGATGCCATTGTCAATTGACCTAGTTTGATGTGCCTCGGCGGCATTGTTCGAGGAGAAAGTGCCGTCAGCGAGTGCAGCGTTATCCATGTCCCGGGGTATAGGCAGATCTGAGTTTGGACGTCGCTCAATCGCCGAGATTTGACCACCGCTGCCTTCGAACGTCCTGACAACCTGGCCGGTGTTCAGATCCCAATATTTGATAGTCTTGTCCCAGCTCCCAGAGAGACACGACAATTCATCTTTGGCCAGAGTTAAGACGGACACAGCGGACGTGTGGCCTTTCAAGCAAGTGATCCTGTGCCCTTCTTGATGACGCACTGTCTGCAAGTTAATTCCTCCGCTCTCGAGGCCGGACAATAACCACAACGCTTGTTTCTGCACTGCCAAGGAATATACCGGAGACAGCGATGGCGGCTCATCCGACTGTAACGGAGGCGTAGTTCGATCTTGATTGTGTATCAGCAAGGGATTTTGTACCCGTATCCACTATCAACTTACGATGAGGCTCTTCATTCTCCCAATAACTCATCAGCACGCCAGCCTTAGTCACACTGTCCACAAAAGGATGCCGTTGTGCGACTGTGAGCATGAGCTTTCCATTTGCGGTGTCTACCCAATTGAACTTTCTGATATATCCATCAGTACCACCGGTAAAAACCCATTTCATATCTGATGTTGCCGCCATGGTGTTGATTGAAGTGCTATGAGGGGCTGCAATAGTGGGAACAATGTCGTAAACCGTCGCTGTAACCGCTTCCGGCCGCACCACAGGCAGCGCTGCAGTCTCTACGTTTGTCGCTTCTGGACCAGGTCGAGGAGAGGGTGATGTCAGAAGGACGGTCGGGTTCGATTGCAAAGTTCCTGCACCAGCGTCCCGCTCATGGCTCTCATCTTGCTCGTCTTGCTCGTCTTGGTCTTGGTCGTCGTCTTCTTGATCCTCATCCTCATCTTCATTGTCATTGTCATTATCATTGTCCGCATCTCCGTCGGCAAAATTGTCCCCTTCTGCATCGTTCTCTGCATCGGCGTCGGCTTCATTTTCATCTATTTCGTCTTCGGAGCTCCCGTTGTGCGACTCGTCTTCTTCATCATAACTAGCCATCGAGCTTCAACCGACATAGACACGTCCTCGCTTGATGGAGACAGGGCAAGCCTTCGAAGTGATGACCCCATGTAGGTTGCCAAGCCTTCAGAGCCAACGCGGATTCTTGTAACAGGCGCAATGTGCTATCGTGGGAGGAACTCTTGTCCTCATTCTTAAGGTAACTAAAGGGAATTGATGCATCCCTAAATCACCGTAACGGTTTCCGTAGGGCGCCAAGTACCGCACGGACATTAGTAAGCCAAGGCCTCTAAGGTACCTAACCCGGGCAATGGAAGCACTCTGGGCTGGCACGGCTAAACTGACACTCTTGGTCCCTGCATTTTACCTTAGTGTACCTACCAGCTCCGCGCTTGTACTATACCTTACTTTGACCTCACCGTCACTCATATACGAAACACCTGCTGCAGATGTCAGCATAAAAATCCGAGCTTCCGGCTGAAAATTTACCTCCAAGCTCAACCATAAGGGTATGATATCAGTCTTGCGACCACATTGTATGCATAACTGCGGCTGCAGCCTACGAAGGAGTGGTGGCATCAGGAATTCTTGAAACCTCGCCCCGAAACCCCTTCCAGTGTACCTCGACATGAAGCAGGGCCGTGTCTTGAACATGATGCCAAGGTAGTCGTCGGTGTAATTGTACCATAAAGGGGATTTCATAGTGATAACCAACAGTCTTGTGAAGCTTTACACGAAAAGTATAGCATAAGACTCATTAACCTACCTGCTCTCTAATGTTCTTCCCACGTGTTGTAAGTCCTTTGACGCTTTCTATGTCATGGACGCTTCCCCTTGATCAGGACCCGGAAATTTTGCAAAATGTAGTAGGAGGGTTTGAAGCAATTTCTCGGCTACTAATGTCAGAAGCGTCTTCCACTTTTGGCACTTTAATATCGTAGTGTCTCCGGAAAGACTGCGCCACGCCTTTAAGAGACGGATATAAGATTTCTATCAACCTCGTCAGCAACTGCTTGGAGGCTTTTAGTTTCGACCTCAATCCATGGACCTGCTTCTCATTTCACCAACCTGCACCTGACCATACTCATGTAACTCGAATCTGATACTGCGGGTAACCGTTAGTGGACCTTCCGTAATGGTCTGCGCTTACCGGTCAAGCCTTTCCTCTTCCAGTCACAGTCACCGCCCGCTGCATTTCTTACACCACGCAATACCGTTGCTTCCTTATCCCTTCAAAGTTTGCCCTGACAAGCTGTTGACTTCGACAATCAAACCCGGTCACGGATGAGGCTCTTCTTCAGGCATGCGGTGTTGATTGTGCCTGAAACACCCTTAAATCTATCACAGCGCGCTTTGAGATCTGCAATTAACCTCACAAAGGTCACTGCATTTGTTCAACTTGATTAATTTACAGTTCGCTGTGGTAGTACGGCTATCAGTAAGTCAACCTAAAAGTACCCTTGGTCTAAAACGATTCACCTCAATAAGCTTTCGCAGTTCACTATGGCACGCCGCGTTGCGGACTCGTTGCCCGATCGTTTGAAAGATCCTCGATACGTCCGGTACTCCCTTCGAGATAAAGCGGCGGCTCACATCAGTCAAGACTTGGTTCATGATTCCGCAGGTAAACTCATTCCATCGCTCGCTCACTTCGAGACCAAAGTCCGCTTCATCTTCCCTAACGATTATGCACCCCGTCGCCTAAGATCTTTTCTGACAGAGTGACAGCGACCGAATCGAGCAAAGCTGCGGTGTCAGAGCCGATTCATATTTCCTCTCGCGCTTATCAGGGTAAGTGATCTTTCTTTGAGAAAATAATGTGGGGAATGAGTGATCAAATCCCCAGTAAAACCAGGTTTGAGGAAGGAAGTCGTGCCTCATTGCCAGCACTTCTGACTTCTACACTTGATCTTGCACTCGGTGATATTAGATCGTGCTGTCCACATGATCCTGGGTTATCTGTCGTGTGACTCCATTGTTCTCCGACATCGCGACAAGGATTTTAACTTGTCCCACTAGCTAATCTGTCTTCAGAACCGGATATTGAAGAAATGGATCGAACCAAGCGAAACCGTACGCACCAACATACATATACAGATATGGGATCCACACTCCGGGTGAATCCGAAGATCCGAGAGTATTTTAGGTATCGAACGGAGGAAGTCGAAGGAGAAACATGGATGTATCGTGATGAGATACCTACATCAGCGGAGGTTATGGATCAGTTTGAGTATAGGCCTGGCGATAGCGCTGAGCAGGCAATTGAGTTTGAGCCCAACAGAGCTGAAGGTCCTTGGGATGATAAGAAAACCTACTTGAGTGCGCATTATGAGCTCTTAAGGGAAGATGCGATCCGACCGCTCCGTGAGGCTGTCGTCAACATCAGACAAAATCCGAGAGCTGATGAGGATACCTTCACCGGCACGATCGGTCTGTACGATAACGTAAGTGCGCGTGAGCCGTATTGGCAATGGTCCTCTACCTTGTCTAACATAACTGAACAGGTCTGCGTAACTGGCGTTATCTTCTCTACCAGAGGCCTTGCTGTTACAGTCGAATTTTCACTTTCAAGAGCCGGGAAGAGAATTCATTGGGAACAATCCAAGCGTCTGATCTCGGGATCTATCGTCGCGCTTTCGCCTGTGAGCGATGTCTTCCGGACTGAATGCGTTGTTGCAGTCGTAGCCGCGCGTCCTCTCGCAGGCCTTGAGCAAAACCCTCCGCAGATTGATTTGTTCTTCCCACGAGAGAAGGAATTGATACTCGACACCAGCCAAGAATGGCTAATGGTTGAGGATCGCACCAGCTACTACGAAGCTAGTAGACATACACTGCTGGCATTGCAGAGGCTCATGAAAGAACCGTAAGTCACTTTTGCATGACTTTGACTTACTTTCCCGTTCTGAAGTCCCACAGTTTTCCACTGTCGCAGCATATCGTCGACGCTCGAAAAGAAGTGCCTCCCCCTATGACTCTGGTCCACAATTCAGAGCTCGATATGCGCAGCATCTTCAAGACGAAGGAAGGTGTCCCGTGTAGATGTGTCGACGTACTGACCGATTGGCCGGATACCCCAGAGACGGAGCTTGATGACTCCCAGCAAAAGGCCTTGCGCAGGATCCTTACCAAACAGCTCGCTATAATCCAAGGCCCTCCGGGCACTGGTAAAACGCACGTATCTGTTGCAGGCCTGCGTGTGATGGTAGAGAACATGCAACGCACGGATCCTCCGGTGATCGTGGCCTGCCAGACGAATCATGCTCTTGACCAATTCCTCAGGCACGTTGCTAAGTTCGAGTCTAACTTCATCCGCCTCGGCGGCAGATCAAAGGACCAGGCAGTTGTCAAACAGCGCACATTATACGAGGTCCGCAAGGTGACTTCGAGCCCTCCTGTTTCTGGGTGTCTGAAGGGCCCGGCCAGCAAAAGCATGAAGGCCAGGGAGCAGAGTATAAGCATTCTGCTCGCGCCGCTGGAGAAAGGCAGAGAGCTACTGGAGACGCATCTTCTGAAGAACCTCGGTATCATTACAGAAGAGCAAGCCAAATCGATCGATACTCTTGCCCAAGGTTGGGTTGAAAGTGGCTGGGATCCTAGCAAGCAGTCTACTATGTCCGTTTGGCTCGGAGACCAGCAAGTTCCAGCAAGACAACGCCATATCACTAACGTAGAACACTTTGAGTTCGAAGAAGCGGATCTGGAGTTTGAAATGCTCAAGGAGTTGGAAGTCGAAAATATAACGAAGGATGATGATGACACCTATGAATCACTGAGCGGCAACCGATTGTACTTAGCAGACAATTGGACCGGCCGCGTCGTGCAAGGTTTCTCTGAAGAGAAGCTCCTGAGGTTGACCGCCCAACCGGATCTTAGTAAGGTTCCAGCTAAGTACAGAGGGAACGTCTACCGTTACTACCAGCGACGGGTCAAAGAAATCATATTTAGAGAGGTTCGAAAAGAAGCTGCGGAATTCAACCGCTGCGCTCGAGATAGACGGATCGGTGGGTGGGAACAAGACTACATGTTGCTCAAGCAGCAAAAGGTTATCGGCCTGACGACTACGGGATTGAGCAAGTACAGGGCTCTCATCGCCAGTCTAGAACCCCGCGTTGTTCTGATCGAGGAAGCTGCTGAGACACTGGAAGCTCCAATTGTTGCTGGCCTTGTGCCATCAGTACAACAGCTCATCCTTGTTGGCGATCATCAACAGCTGAGGCCTCATTGCGCCGTCAAGGAGCATGAGGGAGAGCCTTGGTTCCTCAACGTCTCTATGTTCGAGCGTCTAATCAAAAACGAGGTCGAATTTGACATCTTGAGGATCCAGCGGAGAATGATTCCGGAGATCCGTAGAGTACTTCATCCGATATACGCAGATCTACTGGAAGACCATCCTTGTGTCTCCGAACGACCTTCTGTGCCAGGCATGAATGTCAACTCCTACTTCTATACACACGAATGGCCGGAATCCCGCGATGAGTTCATGTCTTGCTGGAACAAGGTCGAGGTAGACATGATCGTCGGTTTTGTGGATTACCTAATACACAACGGTGTCAAGCCCTCTCAGATCACTGTTTTGACCTTCTACAACGGTCAGAGGAAACGTCTGCTGAGGGGTCTCAGAAGTCATCCCAACATGTCTAGCATCAACAGCTTCAAGGTAGTCACTGTAGACTCATATCAAGGCGAAGAGAACGATATCGTGCTACTTTCACTGGTGCGAAGCAACGACGTCAACAAGATCGGCTTCTTAGGCGTGGACAACCGGGTCTGCGTCGCTCTATCACGAGCTCGATGTGGATTTTATATCTTCGGTAATGGAAGACTCCTAGCTGGTGAAAGCAAGACGTGGAGCAAGGTCGTAGCCATAATGGCGGGTAAACACAGCCAGATTCAACTTCCTCCGGAGCCACATCGTCGACTTGGTTTTAAGCTCCCCGTGCAATGCCAAAACCACGGACACATAACGTTCATCGAGGAGTCCAACGACTGGAGCAAGATGAATGGCGGCTGCACACGTATATGCGCGGACATCCTGCCCTGCGGCCACGCCTGTCATCTGAAGTGCCACGCTTTTGACCATAAGCAAGTCAATTGCATTGCTCCTTGTGAACGGCAGCTCAGCTGTGGACATAGTTGCAGTGCAGATATCTGCTCAGATCCGTGTCGCTGTAAAACTTGCAGAGAGGACTACCGGAATGCACTACATTATAGGGGTTATCAGCCGATTGATCCAGGACATGTGGAAGAACTTGCCATGGATGAAGAGAACGAGCTCCCTATCCAACCCTCAATCGATGGTCACGCAGCTCCATTCGCGCCTACCTATCTGACTCGCGCTCCGCTGGAACAACCTGTAGTTCACAGCTACGCACGGTCTACTCCCCAGATAAGAGCGAGCCAGCCATCAGCCAGTCACTTGCTCCAGAACCATCTCCAGCGCCGAGCTGTCCACGAGGTAGATGCAGCCAGAAGTCCCAACCGCCACGGCCTGGACGGCAATTACTCCATGCCCTCCACTTCATCACACCAGAGTTCCCCTGAACTTGTCAATACGCACATCGATGAGTACGGTAATCTAAGAGGGATATGGAGGGACAAATACATGGTCGTCGAGCGTGAAGATCGGACACGGACTCCATCAGAACTCGGGAGTCAGCCAATCAATTATGGATCGACTTCTCTGCATCCAGCGTCAATGACGCCTGTCGACCGAAGTGGAAAGGAAGACTTAATAGATCTCCTGATGTAAACAATTGAGATGCGGATACTGGCACTACTGGTCCGCCGAGACCTGACAGAGGAGGCCATTGAAGGATCTAGTAATGAGGCTTTTGCATAGCTTACTAGGAAGACTATAAAGCCAAGTGGGCACTACCTACTTTTGCGCGTAACGAAAGCAACACACGTGCAGCGGACAGGATTAGCTATAGCATTGTTGATGTAAGTAGATTGTTCGTAAGGGGCTGTTGCTGCATGTCATTTCCATAAAGTCAACTGACTGCTAGTCATCTTCTACTGGAGCCTTCGGCGATATGTTAAAGAGCTGCTTGATTCTGCTAGAGACTGTTGTACTTGCCAAGCTCGCAGTATTTTGCGGCGCTGACGAATACATTCGAGTAGAGCCACTGCAGAGTCTTAATAAGTTTCTCCATTGTATGATCACAGGGATGCTTCACGCTCCTGTAATTGAGTAGCTAGGCCGATGAAACCGAACGTCATGGCTCCGACACCTGGCGTCGCGAAATTCATGTTCGTGATCGTTGCGGTTATGGGCTAATGACAGGTTCCTTCCCATGTGCCGATCAATGTAGCTCGTCCCGGATCTCTGCCATGATACCTTTAATCCTTGGTTCCTTCGATTTGCTCTCCACGTTGCTCAAAACTTTCTGCAGATGTGGTTTTTCTTTCTTGACAGCAACCCTAAAATCCTCCCCTGCGCAGACCAAAGTACCCACGGCAACAAGGCCTCTATACAATGCCTCCGAGTCTGTCGCGGCTTGTGCCAGTGTCAGCACGTTTGTCATCAGGGTCAGCCCACGCGCAATAGCTTGTTTAGTGATGTTGGCCGAGGACGGTGTATTGAGCGTAAGGACAGCGTAATTGATGTAGAGGGTTGCGAGAGCGATCGCTAGGTTTCGATTTTTGGCTAGTTCTTTGTTTGCACCGATGGGCCTAAGCAGCTCGAGCACTTTGTCCAACTCGCCGTCCATAATCATGCGACCTTCCTCCGCACTAAACAGGTTTGCCAGGACCCTTGTCGCCAGCATGATGTTGTTGGGTCTGTCAGCATCTGCGAGAACGCCGGAGCTGGAAAGAATGTCGACGATAGTTTGTAGGCCTGCTGAGGATGCTTGAACGAGGGCCGGACCGGAGGCCGCAACAAGACGTAGAAGGTCAAGGCCCGGTAATCGCATGGCTTCCGGCCATTCTGTAATCATCCGAAGGATTACTGGTGCTGCGCGGGCTATGACGTCTTGATGTTTTTGATCCAGTGCGTCTGCCTCCGGCCTGGTCTTCTCAAGCGCTCCTGCCGCTTCTTTCAGAGATGACATATCATCGGGACCCAACGACAAATCTTTGGAGCCCTCGTTGACCAGTGATTCGTTAAGTTGCATGATTTTGGATAGGATGGTGGATATGTTTGCGTTGACGATGGAAAGGTATTGGGTTTGAGGAAGCATTTTGGGCCGCGAAGCTGCAGGCTGGTCTGAAGGTGCCGGCGCTCCTACCTCGCCTGGACGATAGCGCGACTCTGAGCCCCAAGGATCGGAACCGGGTGCCTGCGGTGGCACGTTTGGCGATTGTCCCAATGAAGCGCCCTGCGTGTTGCTAACTATGAAGTTTGCCACTTGGTCGAGATATCCGACAGGCAATTCGTTGTCCTCAATAAAGCTTCGCGCCGCCTCGTACGGGTTTTGGTTCAGGTTATATGGAAGCTTAAGCGGTGGCTTTCCATCCTCGATGTCGACATCGAAGACATAGTCGTAATCTCGATTGTTGTGGGTTATCTTCCTGCCGGAGCTTCCCACCGCGTCCACAACCGTGCCGACATTGATCCATTGATTCGCAGCAGAGGACCACTGGTGTGCAGATATGCTGCCATTCGGTTCCCTGATCATCTGCACCTGGCCCTCCTTTGTGCCGGACTTTTCTGTAAGATATTGGGGTCCAGGGAGCTTTTCTTTATTGATAGAGTCTGAACCGCTACCGCCTCCTAATGCTTGTTGTGGTATCGCTGAATTCCTCACTGCCTCTTCGAATGCACTTATCACTTCCTCTGGTGCTTGCCGGTCTGAAGAACGACTGAAAATCCGGACTGTCTTGTCACTCGCTCCTGATATGATATCCCCAGTCTTGGCACAGACAGCGACAGACCAAACAGATATTGCGGGGTGCGTAATCGTCTGGATGCAATCGACTCCCTTCCATATCCGTACCGTTCGGTCTTCTGACGAGCTCACAATCTCTCCTGACGGCAGGCAGCCCAAAGAGTATATGAAGTTCTCATGACCCAGCATTTGTCCTATTTCCACGCCTTCCAAAGTCCATAGACGCACAACGTTATCGTTTCCAGCTGAGGCAAACTGTGCACCTGTAGGATGGGCGTCTGGTAGCTTACAAAGTGCGCGCACAACATCGGAGCTCCCGCGTATTGTGCGTATCAGTCGCCCATCGACGCGGAAGACCCGGATCAGTTTGTCAGCGCAACCTGTGATGATGGTGCTATCGTCGTAGACCAACACCGCCCATACCGAGGCTGTATGGCCTTCAAGAACCGTTGAGGTGCTCCATTTGCCCACCGTCCACACCCTGGCTTGGGAATCCCATGCGCCGCTGACGATGAACTGGCTACTGGGACTAACATCTAAAGCGCACACATTGTTCGCATGCCCGATCATCAACGCTTCTGCGTTCTCCTCTGGCGTCCCACTAGGACTTCGGGCTTCGACGATCGCGTCCTTGCCTCCAGATATAATCAAGCCATTGGGGTACTCGTTCGATGGACGGAGGTATGCGACTGTGTTGACGAATGCTTGCCCGTGTGAGACAATGGTGCCGTCATAGACCGGAGGGGTTTTTGATTGATTCTTCCATATCCGAACTGTAGCGTCTCTGGAAGCTGACAGCGCAAAGTCTGGTGAAGGAAAGGCAACTGCTCGAACCTGAATCGTATCAGAGGAGCAAACAGAAAGCGCGACAAAAGTGCGGCGGTATCAATGAACGTACATCGTCGTCGTGGCCTTCTAGAGAGGCCGACAGTTTGAAATCTACCATTTGGTTTCCGCAGTAGTAGAGTTTCAATTTGCAACTGGTGGCACTGAAGAATCGCAGAGTAGCGCAAAAGTGTCAAAAAGCGGTGCTGCAGTTGCTTCGGAAGCACGTCACAGTGATGGAGGGGTAGCTATTTGCGCATCCACGCGGCGGTCTTTCACCGTTGCAGCTCACAACAACAATAATACAAACGATGGATAGCATGAGCGGTGTCCACCTGCCCAGCCCTTGACGAGTGTGCTAATACACGCACTACGTTCTCCGATGCTTAGACTAACTACTGTATTCAAACTAATTGCTAACGTTATGTCCTTGCGTGTCGCTTACTCTGACCAATTGGTTGTTCGGGATGTCATCGCCGTGGTATAACATAGGGCAACCATCTGCACTTTGCAGATACAGAAGGCCTCTGAAATCTTGAATGATACCTGCTTATAAAAGTACCAGCAGCAACCGCGGAATATGTTGGCCCTTTTGACTCTCTACGCCACTCAGAGTCGCCCAGTAGCTCTTATGTCAGACGGATCAAGCAAGACAGATTGATTGGGTTTCTACCGTGCCGACTCAGGTGGAACATGACTACGAATTGGGTCGGTTGAGGGATCAATCAATGTGCCTGGCTTGCAATCTTGATTCGGCGACCAAGGGCTTACCACATCTTCAGCTGCCTTTGAGGAGCCCAAATGTAAGACACGGAAGGACGCTCTACCTATTGTCCTAGTAAGTCTCCATCACGTTCCTTGCCTGTCAACGACCGCTTCAGAGTATATATACAGTATGCCTAATGCCCGGACGTACTGGCCTGGAATTGTCGCACAAAACACTTCGATCCACCAAACAAGGAACAAGCCAAGATCGCTGCTGTCAAACCCGTCGGCCGCCTTGGACGAGGTTGATTGCTTTGGCGCGCTTCCAAAATTCGGCACCGAGCGTTGTCTTTTGGTGGCTCTTGACTGGCACCTCCCGCCAGAATAGAAAGGTCAGTTACGGTTGGCGCTGGTCCGTTCCTCTATTCCATTGCGGTCTCGGCTCCTGCGTGGCGAAATGAGGCACTCTTGGTTCTACCTGAGGTTGTCCATGCACAACCGTGCTTGTCGCTCACATGAGCATGCAACCCCGACTTTCTTGTTTCGGGCGCTTCCAGAAGCTCTCTGGCAACCTTGGAAAGGGGACTGGTTTTCTTTGCGCTTATGGAGTACAAATAATGACGCTGATGGCCGCTTGGGTTCCAAACCTCGAAACCTCCATCCGAGCGACATCAGCATTGCCAGTTACCCTTGTTGCTGACCGAAAGCCAGCTTCCTTTCTCCTCTCCTCCGCAACCCACCGCAGTTAACATACATGTGCTCGACATATGCTGCCAAGTCGATTCATCGGCTAACCGATAAAGCCCCTCCATACGATATTACAACTTCGCAGCACCTCCTTCACATCGCCCCAGATATGGACGCCCCGCAAGTTGAATTGCTGTCTGCTCTAGCAACGTAAGTGCTATACTTTGCCCGTACGACCTGCATCCTAGGGGTCCTTCCGCTTACAGATTGGCCCAGATTACTCGAGGCGGGGAAGTTCTCTGACCTCACGATCAAATGTGGGACAAAGTCGTATGCCGTGCACCGGGCACTGCTTGCATCTCGTTCCGGCTTCTTCGACGGCGCATGCAGTCGACAATTCAAAGAAGCAGAGACAGGTATCATCGACCTCAGTGAGGACGATCCCGAAGCTGTGGAGCACATGATCCACTACTTCTACCATCTCGACTACCTCGCCGGCACTCAGACGCCTGCGGCGAGTGCCCACATGAGGGCAAGAGCACCTAGCATCCCCCCTCGACAGCCTCGCAAACTGAACCTCGCGTTCGTCGAGGACCCTCTACTCGCCCAGGCAGCTACAGGAAATGTCACCTACAATCCTCATGCGGGGAGCGCAATGTCGTTGTCCCCTATCGACATTCGACCTTCGTCCCCTATCAATCAAAAGATGCCGCCGACGCCGCTTACGCCCATCAACGAGAAGTTTGGGGCGCAACACGATTACTTCGGTGAACAAGCTGGTGCCGTGAAGGAGGAGTCACACCTGGTGCTGCACACCAAGATGTATGCCTTAGCTGATAAGTACGGTATTACCGGCCTGAAGTCGCTGTCACGCCACAAGTTCGCTGCTTCACTTGCACGACATTCTTCATCGGATGAGCTACCGGACGCCATTGACGAGGTTTATGAGAACACCATGGACTCTGATCGTGGTCTCCGGGATATCATCATCCAGCTTTTCAGAGAAAGGCCAGAGATAGGGCATCGAAGCGACATCGAAGAAGTCATCAAAGCGAACCCAAGCCTTGCATACGAGCTATGGAGGGTAGCTCAGGGCAGGCCGGCATACTGACTGGTTTTTGGACATGATTCTATCGACTTCTCTGGTGTTCGGGGGTTGTTTTCGCGTAGGACTGTTGCCAAAGGCGTTCTCTACCGCTGCTGCTGCGGATTAGGTTTATCTATGGGTATCGATGATTTCAAGCGCACCTTGTAGCCTAATGGGCGGACTGACTGCGTTCTATTACTTGCATTGTCGGTTTATCGCTTGGGGTTGTGAGGGGTTGGATCTGGTCATTCATTGGATAGACACGATTGGGATTCGATGGCTCCTAGATTACGATCGGAATCTCAACTTAGCTAGACATGGTTCGATAGAGCTGTGCATGGCTGTCAACATGGCAATTCTTACGAACTGATGGCGCCAAACCACGGATGTGTTGGGTATACGTTAGACTTGACTGCACCCAAAGCATAATGAGCGCGGCGGGTCCTGCAGGGAATTCCAATGCAAGAGATCAGAAACCCAGAGCCGAACCGCGCCCGAGCGAACACAATCAATAACATTCTATCAAGCTGCGGTACAGCCTGCTCCGTTCTCGGTTTAACCAACCGCCAAGGGACCATAAGGTGCTAATTATACTCAAGAAAAGGATGTTTTGGAGCAACTCCGGCACGAGTGTAATTTACTCAAACATCAATCATCACTGGGGCGGTGGAAGTCTCTACGGTAGTCTGGCAGTTGTTGACTGCCAAGAAGAACGGGGTGGAAGGAAACCGTTCCGCGTAGAAACCGGAATTGAGGTATTCGGTAGAGCGCTAGAGAAGCCAAGATTGCTAAGCTTTTCAAGGGAGAACTTCTGACTGGTTCAAAAGTTGGCCCTGATTCGACACTAGGGACCGGCTGCAGATAAGATACCCGACCTAATTAATCCAGAAACCTCACAGCAGTAAACCGACGAAGATTCTTAGATCAGGTACTCTTAAAAGAGGTAGCTTGAGCACGAAAACACATGATTCCGACGTACTAGTGGTGTGGTAGCCGTGTGTTCGTTGAAGTAGCCTCCCCCGCTTCGCTCGCGACCGGAAGCTCTACCACAGCCTGGACAGGCAGACATGCTCAAGCCCTCACATTGGTTCAAAGTCGTCCTGCCAAGAAGCCGTCGAAGTTTGTTCATTCTATGGCTCGTGGGCGGTGGTCCAGATTCCTGGGTCACGGCCAGAGGTCCGCACGTGGCTAAAACTAGAGGCACGATTATGAAGGCCTGCTCAAGCCACAATGGCCCTGAAAGTCGAGACTCCGCAAGGTATATTAAGTATGCAACAAATCAACGTCGGGAGCCGCAAGATTTTCATTGTATGCCTTTGCGTACCTCGAAGCCTACGGTAATGAACGGGATCCAAAAGTGCAAGTACTTACCTGCTCGAGAGACTTGGAACAGTAAACAGGGTATCCGTAGTACAACCGTACAGAAGACGGACCCGGAAGCCTTCGCTATTCGCCGTTTCAGATTCGGACGATAAATATCACACACAATTCTGTGGAGCTTGACATGAAAGGATATACGCTGTGAAGTTTAGACGCGAAGAAGGCAATTGGAATCACGCATGTTACTACAAGCACTTGGAATACCACCTGCTTTTCCAGCTCTGGACTATATGGTAACGCAACAGAGATTTGTGTGTCGCTCACATCCTGAAAACACCCCAGCTGGTATCAATCGTGTCCTCCCAACCCATGTTCATACCTCCACATGCCGCCTCCAGGCCCATAGCAACAACCTTCCTTGTATGCGCTGGAGGGATGATTCCATCATCCCATAGTCTCGCACTTCCAAAGATACTCTCACTTTCATGCTCAATCCTAGCCTTTAACGCCGGATCAGCTACTTTGCCTACCGCCTCCATCACAGCACTCAGCTGCTCCGCACCCATCACACTCGTTCTCGCATTCGGCCACGTCCACAGGAACCTTGGACTGTACGCTCGTCCGCACATGCCATAGTTACCAGCTCCTGAACTCGCCCCAAAGACTACCGTGAACTTGGGTACCGTAGCGCAAGCGACCGCAGTAACAAGTTTGGCACCGTTTTTGGCTATTCCACCGGCCTCGGCATCCTTGCCTACCATGAAGCCGGAGATGTTTTGCAAGAAAAGAAGGGGGATTTTTCGCTTCTGGCAGAGTTGGATGAAATGAGCGCCCTTTAAAGAGGATTCTGAGAAGAGAATGCCATTATTTGCAATCACACCAACGGGATGATTTTGAATACGTGCGAAGCCTGTGGAATCTATGAGTAATACTCCCCGAGTCACGCTGAAGGAAGCTCACCAGTGACGAGACTACTGCCGTAATCGCGCTTGAACTCGGCGAACTCACTACCGTCCACGATTCTTGCGATGATCTCATAAGCCGATATCTGCTTCTTTAGGTTCGTACCGAGTATGCCGTTAAGCTCTTCCGGATCGTACAGGGGCTCCCTGACTGCATCCCTTACCGCTACTGCAGACTTCTGTGACTTGCTGTAGTTGAGGTTGGCGATGCTCCTCCTTGCTAAGACAATGGCATGCTCATCGTTAACGGCAATGTAATCTGTCACGCCACTTATTTCACTATGAAGCTTCCCACCGCCTAGCTCTTCCGCAGATACAACTTCACCTGTAGCTGCCTTGACCAGAGGCGGACCGGCAAGAAAGATGTGCCCTTGGTCTTCCACAATTATGCTTTCGTCCGACATTGAAGGGACGTAAGCTCCTCCAGCTGTGCAAGGGCCCATAACCACCGATATTTGGGGTATTCCTTGAGCAGACATATTTGCCTGGTTGTAGAATATACGGCCGAAGTGGTTGACATCGGGAAAGACATCCGCTTGGTGTGGCAGATTGGCTCCACCAGAATCCACCAGATAGATGCACGGTAATTTGTTCTCTTGGGCTATTGTCTGAGCGCGGATGTGTTTCTTGACAGTAATGGGGTAGTATGTGCCTCCTTTCACTGTGCTGTCGTTCGCAACGATTATACAGTTGACTCCACTGACTGTACCGATGCCCGTAATGATACCACCCGCAGGAACTTCATCACTAGGGTAAAGTCCATGCCCGGCAAGGGGGGATAACTCGAGAAAGGAAGTGCCAGGATCTATGAGAGCAGCCACACGGTCTCTAGGCAGCATTCTTCCTCTACCCAAGTGCTTTTCTCTTGCTTTGACGCTTCCTCCAAGGGCTACTTTTGTGTGAAGCTCATTCATCCGGGAGAGAAGGTCGTTCATTGCACGAGCGTTCTCTTGAAAATCCACCGAAGAAGTGTCGACAGCGGTGGGTAGGACAGATATAGCATTGGCGGTATGCGAATGTGTATGAGTTGCAATGCATCGCTCACTTCGTGATACTCTGTTATGCAAGTGGCCGAGGGTCCGTTTTCGGCAAATTCCTGTAGCGGCCGATCGCAAAGGAGACATGATGAAAGCCATTGCAAGTTGATGAGCCACCTAATGAGTGTTGGTTTGGAGAGCCTTACGTCGTTCCCTAAGGCGTGCTTTCCACACCCTACTGCTTTGATGATGAAGTCTTGCGGAGCTAGAACGGGACATTCATGCTTGATTACGGAGCACAGGACGAGCGAAGTTGAATCGGTATGTCAGCTTGACACGTCTTACCAAGCCTCGCAATGATCGCATGCTTCTCATGCCCACCTTCTTGTGAAGGAAAACGGAGAGTTGGTCATTTAGTTTGGGGAACCTCTAGTAAAGCAGTGGGAAGGTAAACAGACAATGTCACGAGAACCCTCAATAGCCGGCGCTAAAAGTGTAAAGGAAAGCCCGGTCGGTTATTGACGGCATTACTTCCTCTGATCCAAGACGTGGACGCGGTCCCTCGCTTTTCAACACTCTTAACAGATGCGGCGCCTTCCCTTAGCGGTACCTTAACATGGAAGCTCAAGCGGAGGACGTGTCCAGAAAGCAGTCACCTACGCTCTCCTGACTATGGCTTCCTTTCTCCTACCGCGGTTCGCGTCGTCTTCGGTGCGGCATGCTTGCCGATCCCATGTTTCACGCGTCACTCGACAAGCCAGACGTGCTGCCTCTACTAGGCACCCAAGGGGCTTCGTGCCACCAGACAAGGCTGATCTTGACGAACTCAGGGAGCGTGTGCAAGAGTTTACCCGTCGGGAGATACCTGAAGAAGTGGCGCAAAGGACAGATCATGACAATGAGTTTCCTATGGACATGTGGAAGAAGATGGGCGAAGCGGGATTCTTGGGCATAACGGCAGATGAAGACTACGGCGGCTTAGCTATGGGATATCAAGCACACTGCGTCGTGATGGAAGAGATAAGCCGAGCGTCTGGCAGCATCGGACTATCATATGCAGCCCATTCGCAGCTATGCGTCAACCAGCTGATGCTGAACGGCTCAGAGAGCCAGAAAGAACGTTATCTGCCCGGCCTTGTAGCGGGAGAGAACATTGGAGCTCTAGCAATGTCGGAACATTCCGCTGGCTCGGATGTGGTCAGCATGAAGATGACTGCCAAGGAGGTAGACGGCGGATTCCTCTTAAACGGGACCAAGATGTGGATCACAAACGGACCCGATGCCGATGTCATCATCGTATATGCTAAGACGTCACCTAGGGAAGGTTCCAAAGGTATTACAGCGTTCATCGTGGAGGGTTCATCCTCTGGCTTCTCCGTTGCCCGGAAGCTGGACAAATTGGGAATGCGCGGATCGAACACTGGTGAACTCAATTTCGAAGACGTCTTCGTTCCGGCGGAGAACGTGCTGGGTCAAGTCAACAAGGGAGTCAAAGTGCTCATGGAAGGCCTTGACCTTGAGCGACTAGTACTCAGCTCAGGACCGTTGGGCATCATGCAAGCTGCGTTAGATCTAGTATTGCCGTATACGCATACCCGGAAACAGTTCGGCATACCACTCGCGCATAACCAGTTTGTTCAGGGCAAGCTGGCAGATATGTATACCAAGCTTCGGGTATCGCAGTCTTATACTTATGCGACTGCGGCCGCAATCGACAACAGTGCGTCGTTGCCTACCTCGTCAAGCCCTTACGTGATTCCGTCAATGGATTGCGCCGGTGCAATCCTCTATGCAGCCGAACGAGCAACCGAGTGCGGCTTGGACTCCATACAGCTTATGGGTGGAATGGGATACGTCAATGAGATCAGCGCTGGAAGGTTGTTGAGGGATGCAAAGCTCTACGAGATAGGAGCCGGCACAAGCGAGATCAGAAGGATGGTCATAGGACGAGCTTTCAACAAGCTGTACACGGACAGGTAAACTTCCGTAATGTGATGGTAGTAAGTATTCTGAGGAGAATGCAGTTCACGCTTCTGCTCGCGTTTGTCTTGCAAGAGTCGAACCAATCTATTTGTCCGCGTTGAGACTCTGTTCTTGACATCGTCTAAGTGGCCACGAGAAGCGTCCACGGCAGCTTGCGAAGGCGCCGTTGTACATTCAAGGTACAGCTATGTCTACAGATAACCATGAGTGCCTTGAGAAAACCCACTTAACAATCTCGTCGCTCTTATTGTACATCTGCTCTCGGCGTAAAGCAGGGAGTACATAATAAGCGTGGGCTCGGAAGCGCTCCGTAAGGTACCCGTTGCCGAGGTATGGGGAACGGGGATACAGGTTATTGGGTACCTTGTGGGGTATGGGGTAAAGACCACTCGACGCCTTTCACTGCCACCCCCACTGCCACCCTACAACCCCCCATACAATAGAGACGCCGTCATTTTTCTTATTGACGGGAGCGGGCAGTAAGGTCCGCGTGCAAGCAACATTTGGTGAAGGGTCCTGCAGCCAGTGCTGTCCTTGGAAGGTGTTGTTGTCCAGCACCGATTTAGCTTCCAACCAACTGCTCAGAGCTGCACTCGTAAAAGCACATATTGACACTACAACAAGCTACACTGCGAGTCCTCTCATGCTGCAGATATTCGAGTAACGCCAATTGAAGCTGTTTCTGTTGGAGGATCTGATTTTGAGAACCCCATACAGTATAACTTTAGATTTTCTATTCAGACCTCAGTCAGCGGCACCTCATCATGCCTTTCACATCCCCCTCGTGGGTCCCCAAAAACCCAATCGAACCACCTACACACATTCCTATATGCGACTTCATGCTGGAGGAAGTTCACGGCCGGCATCCCTTGGGCTACGCGCATGCTCCATTCACATGTGGCTTGTCAGGCAAGTCCTACACTGCGCTGGAGGTCAAGGAAAGGGTAGACTACCTCGCGCGAGGTCTAGCAGAAGCTTTGGGATGGTCTCCGAACAAAGGTGAAGCGTGGGACAAAGTCGCCGCTATCTACAGCTTCAATGCGGTAAGCGATATCGTTATAACGGAGCGAGGAAATGTTGCTAAAGGTCCCGCAAGATAGACATCATGACGGTCAACTGGGCGGTCCATAGGTTGGGAGGTATATCAACGCCGGCAAATGCCATGTATTCGGCAGCGGAGCTGGAGTATCAACTCAAGGACTCGGGAGCCAAGTGCATCTTCACCTGCACGCCATTGTTGGACAATGCCGTTGAAGCTGCCTCGCGGGCGGGAATACCTAAAGAACATGTCTATCTGTTCGAATTACCCACTGTTTTCGCTGGGGAATCTCAGGGAAGTCAGCCATATAAAACCGTTGACCAGCTCATACAGCAAGGCACTGCACTTCCGCGACTAGAGAGGCTCATCTGGAATTCTGATGAGGGTGCGAGAAGAGTTGCGTTCCTCTGTTATTCCAGTGGCACATCTGGCTTGCCGGTAGGTCGAGTAACTCTTGCAGCAGAAGGGACCAAATTAACATAGTTCAGAAAGGAGTCATGATCTCTCACAAGAACGTTATAGCCAACGTACTCCAGACCGTTCAGTTCGAAAAACCGTGGCGGGACCAGAAGAAAAGTCTTACTGATCAATCAGACTATACCGAGATCGTGCTGGGGCTCCTTCCGATGTCGCACATCTACTCCCTTATCCTCATTGATCATGCTGGGCCGTGGCGCGGAGACGGTGTGATAGTGCTTCCGAAATATGAGATGCGAACGCTACTGGAAGCCGTGCAGAACTATAAGATTAATTTGCTGGTCATTGTACGTACACTTCGAGAGCAGCATGAGAAGCGGGGTGATTTGTTGACCACGATGCATGACCAGGTACCACCGATTGTCATCAACATGGCCAAGAATAAGAGATTGCTTGATGACTACGATCTCAGTAGTGTCGATGCCATCTTTACAGGAGCTGCACCTCTGGGCGAAGAAACAGCAAATGACATCCAACGGCAGCACCCCACTTGGGCGATAAGGCAGGCATACGGCATGACCGAATCTTGCACAGTCGTCTGCAGCACCCATCCGGAGGATGTCGTCTTCGGCTCGTCCGGGTCGTTATATCCCGGAGTGGAAGCTCGCATAGTCACGATTGAAGGTACAGACATAACTGGTTATGATCAGCCAGGGGAGCTTCTCATCAAATCACCATCGGTTGTGCTAGGATATCTGAATAATGATAAAGCCAACGCAGAGACCTTTCAAGATGGCTGGCTGCGGACGGGCGATGAAGCACTGGTCCGGAAAGGGCCGAAGGGACATGAGCACGTTTTCATCGTGGATCGTATCAAGGAGCTCATCAAGGTCAAAGGTCTCCAAGTAGCGCCAGCAGAGCTCGAGGCGCACCTCTTGACGCACCCCCGTGTCAATGATTGCGCCGTGATCCCTGTACCAGACGACGATGCCGGAGAGGTACCGAAGGCTTTCGTGGTCAAGGATCGGTCAGTGGGGCTAGAGGAGAACGACAAATTGATCAAGAGAGAGATACAGAAGCATGTGGAGCTGCATAAATCAAGGCACAAGTGGTTGAAAGGCGGTATCGAGTTTGTTGACGTTATTCCAAAAAGCCCCAGCGGCAAGATACTAAGACGCCATCTGAGAGATAAGGACAAAGAAAGTAGAAGAGCGAAGACTGCCAAGCTATGAGAGTATGATGAGACGACTGCCTCATGAATTGGTCTGTATATACTATATATTGCCGACTCAGCTTCCTATCGTTCGTGAAACCATCAAATACGTATACAACCAGCAAATTTATAATGGAAAACGTGCCTGGCCCACTTGCGTTAAGATTCCCAGCCTAAGTGTTAAAGAGCAGAAACAAGGACGGTCTAACCAACAATGGCAACCATCAGAAGGCGTGAAAGCGCTACACCCTTTCCCATGTGCTAAGTGTATGCTTTCACTACCAAATGGTTGTCACAACGTGCTTGGTGTTCTCATCGACATCAGGAAGCAAAGCCGGTATCATGTAGTACTCTTGGTCTAGAAGAGGCAAATCGAGATGTAAAGACGCCGTGACCTCTTGTGATACCCTTGGTTGGGCGACTAGGTACACCGAGTGCAGGTGCCTCTGTCTGGCCGCTTACTGTTCGTCGCTTGAATATGATTGAAATGCAAAGCAGGCTTTGTCGGTGGGTCCGTGCTGCTCTTGTCAATTTGTCGTGCCCGTCAAGTGATTTCCGTACTCATGATGGAGTATCGAATTGACTAGTCTAGCAAGGAGGAGGACGGTTGGAAGATTGCCTGCCGATTGAGGCACGCCTGGTAGCAAGACTGGTGGCGTCTCTCCAGGGGCTCAAGATTTGAGGGTGCCAGTGGCCCTGGATGAGGGGCAGCTCTAGGCGCGGGGCTCAGCGGAAACAATTTTAAGCTTTCACTATCTACTTTATTGCCATGACGAACTATTACTAACCAGCCTTGCAATGCTCTTCAACCCCTTGTCAAATTTGTGACAGCATCTTTTGTCTTACAATCTCGTTGTTCCACGTATTCCTCGCTTTTGACAAACTCTAACGTGCTTATCCCGTCTCCATCATGTCGCATAACCCAGGACAACCAAGACATGAAGACGTTGCAGACCTGGATCACGATGAAATGATTGACGCGAACGAGGTCGCTGAGGAGATACCGGAGGATGAAGATGACCGTATGGACGAGGACGACAACGATGATCCACTGGACCCTGGCGAAACTTTGGAAGAGATTCAGCTCCAGAACGACAGTGTCGCGCATTTTGACGGGCACAACGACAGCATATTCTGCATAGCGCAACATCCGATACATCCCGAGCTTATAGCGACGGGAGGAGGGGATGAGATAGGCTTCATCTTCGATGCAAGCCCACCTGAGCGGCCACTTCTCCCAGCCAGTTATCAGACTGATTCAGCCGCGGTAGAGGCGCAAATGGCGGAGCGTGAGAGTCTTAAAGAGCTATTCAAGTTGGAGGGGCATACAGACTCGATCAACGCTGTTACCTTTACATCACCTAGAGGAGAGTACGTTGTGAGCGCGGGCTTAGACGGTCGGTTGAGAGTATGGAAACAGACAGATGCCGCCACTCGATCATGGTCCTTCGTAGCAGAAGCGCAAGAAGTGGAAGAAATAAATTGGCTGTCCGCTTGCCCGCATACCGATCATCCGAACACAGTGGCATTGGGCGCCAGTGATGGCAGTGTATGGGTATATAGCATCAATGCAACCGACAGTTCGTCCCCTCTCACTATTGTGCAAGCTTTCTATTCACATACCGCGAGCTGCACGGCTGGAGCATGGACACCTGATGGCAAACTACTAGCCACAGTATCGGAGGATTCTAGCTTCTATGTCTGGGATGTGTTCGGTGAGGCCACCGCTTTCGGTGCCGTGTCCGCACAAAGCGGAGCTCAGAGCGTCGTGGCTTTGACTGCAGCCGACGAGAGATTCGCGGTCGATGGAGGTCTTTACAGCGTGGCGATAGTGCCCAACGGAACATTCGCGGCTGTAGGGGGCGCCGAGGGTAACATCCGAATAATAGGTCTGCCACGAATAGGTGGTGGTGGTGGTGCTGCTACTGCTACTGCTACTTCTAGCACAGGTGGGCGAGCAAGGAGCAAGGTCGCAAGTGGAAAGCAGTCGGCGGGATCGGCTGGAGCAGGTCAAGCTGGTCAAATATTGGCCTCGTTGCAGGCCCAATCTGATGGTATAGAGACCCTCTCCTTCTCGCAACCGCCCCTCAACCTTCTCGCTGCAGGAAGTGTTGACGGCAGTATTGCACTTTTCGATTGCGCCCACAGATTCGCGGTTCGAAGGCATATTAAGGATGCCCATGACGAAGAAGCTGTCATCAAGGTCGATTTTGTCAAAAGTAGTCAGCCTCATGCACCGGCAGGCGCACCAGGCATCTGGCTGCTGACTAGCTGCGGCAATGACGGGGTTGTCCGGAGGTGGGATGCTAGGGGTGGTACAGCCGCAGCTGGCCAAGGTTTGGTGGGTGAGTGGAGGGGCCATAGGGGTGGAGGAGAAGGCGGAGGTATTCTCGGCTTCGTGCAAGGAGGTGGTGGTGCTTATGTTGTCACAGCTGGGGATGAGTGAGTATACCCCTATCCTGCTTATGCATTTGGAACCCTAACCAGACCGTAGTGGTGTGTCCCTAGTCTTCTCCACATCTATAGCATAGAGTGGTCACCTATCCCATTTGGAATTCCTGTCTGCATCGAGCTCCCTTACGGGGCATGGAGTGGTAGTACGACCGTGAAGAAAATCAAGTTAGTAAGGAGGCTACTAGACAGTAGGCTTTGGGCACTTCTGCGTTGTAAAAAACACCTCCTACGACTCACAATGTCGGGGTGTTACTCTGCGATCGGAGGCCGAAGTTGTAATCTATGGCATGATCGAGCCTAGACTGATGGCAATGGCTGACTCTTGCACGCATATTGAGGAACCAGTGCATCTAGCGAAATTTCGGAATAAACCACTGCAGCTCACATCTTCATATTATAAGCGTATGTGTGCGTGAGTGGATGGTTCCCTTGTTCTATGCATCAGGAGTCGTTAGCCCCTCCAGTCTAAAGCCGTGAAGGGCTAGTTAGAAGGAGGCTCTAGGCTCGCTACTGCAACCTCCACCCTGCCGTCTCATATTCAGGAAGTGTCTTCATTCTACTGTAATCGGGTCCGTCCCGAGCCTAAGCAAATAATGCAATATATACTGAATAAATTTGGTTCATCGGAAGTCGAGACGGCCAGAGCTCTCTGCCCGCTGCCTCATGAGTCACCAACCTCTTCATTCTGGCACAGCGAACCGTCACAGTTCCTACTTGGTCACCGCACGACGGCAGAGTTACCGGAATATGCAGATGTTGTGATAGTTGGCAGCGGCATTACTGGGGCACATGTTGCTCACTACCTGTTGGACCACAATCAGGCGACGGAAAACACGTTAAGAGTGATTATACTCGAGGCTAGAGAGGCGTGCTGGGGAGCTACTGGAAGAGTAAGTGATAAACAGACTTCTAGCTGCCGTATAGATGTCTTCCCTCCCGCTCCTTGCCTCTGTGTCAAGGTCAGGTGCTTGGCCTCCGCAATCGTTCTGAGAATGTGTTATGTCTACCGTACAAAGTCTCGGGTACTCCGAGCCGACGTAGTTTGGTTCGACATAGAGCTGTACCAAGAACCCTGTGTCGTAGCCGTATCTGATGTTCTTCAAGAATGGTGGTCACTGTCAGCCGTTACTTTTCAGTGCTCCTCCGCAAATCGGTCATTTCGAGGTCCGCAACTGGCATGCTGTCCGAGACTACATCGGAAAGCACAATGTCGACTGCGAATGGCGTGAAGCGCCCGGGTGTAGGTCCATTTGGAAGCAGGAGCTATTGACAGTTGCGGAGAAGTTAGTCAAGGACGTACAGGAGACGGATCCTGAGCTTGGGAGACTGATGCAGATCGTCAAGGAGAAGGACGTTTTGCGTCGAAAGTATCAGTTGAAGGCTAACAAGGTCGCCGGTGCAGTCATCACAGAGACAGCTGCAAGTTTGTGGCCGTATAAGCTAGTTGCATTCATGCTGGAGCAACTAGTCACAGTGAAGGGGCTGAACCTGCAGACAACGACGTCCGCAGAGCGTATTGAACCTTATCAACAGGTAAATGAAGGGTCGAAACGGATCTCCCGATGGACCGTACAAACAAATCGGGGAAGCGTGCATGCTAGGCATGTGGTCCTAGCTACCAACGCCTACACATCACATCTGCTTCCGCGTTTTGCAGACCTCATCGTTCCAGTACGGGGAGAGATGTCAGCGCTGAAGCCGCTGCCCAAGAGCGTAGGACATCGGCTGCCAACCTCGCACGGCTTCATTGGCGCTTCAATGAGCGGGAGGGACGATGACGATTACCTCATTCAGAGACCCTTCAGTGGTCAAGGACTTGACGCTGCTGGCGGTGAGCTTCTGTTCGGCGGCGGCAGGGGTCTTGGGAGGCAAGAAACCGTTGGTAACGCCGACGACTCCGTTATTGATGAGGCATCCGCACAATACCTACGAGCTAAGCTTCTGGAACTGCTGGACTTCGAGTCTGAAGACGCAGGCACAGAAGAGACGGTGCCGAAGGACGAGCTAGATGCGGTTGCGCAGTGGACGGGTATCATGGGATATAGTCGAGACGAGAGACCCTGGGTGGGGGGTGTACCCGGTATGGCAGGTGTATGGATGTCTGCTGGGTACACCGGACACGGGATGCCCAACGCCCCCTTATGCGGCAAAGCCATTGCAGACATGATCCTAAAGCTGGATGCGAAAAGCAAAGAGAATATAGACCCTCAAGAGCTAGCCTTGAACATCGCTACGATACAGCTCGATATGATCGAGAAGCATGATTTGCCCGAAGAATATCTCCTCACAGAGCCAAGGATACAGAGCGCATTGAGGAAGCGTGACGTTCTCACGATGGACAAACTAGGAGCGATGGGAATGGGTTCGGGAACAAGGAGCATATGGAGCTGGGCCAGCAGAAGCTGATGCAACCGGTCAATGAGAATACAAAACCGAGCGGCTTCTGAGAATACATCTAGTGCATACTCATGAAAGAAACACGATCACTGTGGTTGAGCTGCGTTTCCGTGCTTAACGCTGAATTGTTATGCCGTACCTTGACGGATCGGCGGACACGATTCGACCTTTAACCAGAATCGTGCCGCGCAACACTTTAACCTTGCGATGATACGAGACGAAGAACATCACTCTTCCAATGCCCAAAGATGACCCAAGTCCTGTCAAAATATCTCTGCCCTTAGTAAGTCTGAGAACTAGTTGTGATTACGGGCGCTAACCTCTCTGCGGCAGGAATTCCAGCAGGAAATCTTCTGGGATGTACGCGACAACGATGAGCTCGTTGTGATCGCGCCAGGCCTTGGCCTGCTCCGCATTGTGACAAACCTCCTGCACTCATATGATGCTGCCGAAAGCAACCTCGTACTCCTTGTCGGAGCTACCGATAGAGAGAATGGGTGGATTGGAGAGGCGCTGGCGGAACATGCTGCCATCAGCTTGTCCGCCAAAGCGCGCGGTCTGCAGCTGGTCAATACGGATATGATGAGTGTCGCAACAAGAGATAAGATGTATTCGCGGGGCGGCGTCTTCAGCATCACGTCTAGGATTCTCATTGTGGACTTCTTATCGAGCTTGTTAGACCCTGCTAAGGTGACGGGGGTCGTAGTCTTACACGCGGACAAGGTAGTGGCTACATCTCTTGAAGCATTTATCTTGCGTGTCTACCGGCAGAAAAACAAGAGTGGATTTCTCAAGGCGTTCTCCGACAGCCCTGATGGCTTTACACGCGGTTTCTCGCCGCTTGCGACCATGATGCGCAACCTGTTCCTTCGAAAGCCGGCTCTATACCCTCGTTTCCATGTTACGGTCGCTAAGTCGCTTGAGGGGAAGAGGAAGGCCGAAGTCATTGAATTGGAAGTACCCATGACGGACGCCATGAAGGACATACAAACCGCGGTAGTAGAATGTGTGGAGTTGAGCATCAGCGAGTTGAAGAAAGCCAACAGTGGCGTGGAGATGGAGAACTGGAATCTTGATGGCGCCCTGCATAAGAATTTCGACACAATAGTCAGAGCACAGCTGGACCCAGTCTGGCATCGGACGAGCTTCCGGACCAGACAAATTGTTCGGGATCTGACCATGCTGCAGAATATACTCTCTGCTCTACTGACGTATGACGCGGTCAGTTTCAACAGGTACCTCGACACTGTGCTCGCGGCATCGCAACCACCTCCTGGCTCTACACGGCAGAACCAATCACCGTGGCTCTTCCTGGATGCTGCTCATATCATCTTTGATACTGCTCGCCGGCGGGTATACACTGGTAAAATCAATGAAGCCGACCCAGCATCCGGCTCTGCGCTTCAGCCGGTATTGGAAGAGCAACCAAAATGGGGCGTACTAGCTGAAATTCTGGAAGAGATTGAACGAGATGCATACTTCAATCCTGGAGCGCAAGGCACGAACGGCGCCATCCTGATCATGGTAGGCGATCAAGGGACAGCAGCGCAAATTCGAGAATTTCTACAAACTATGCATGTCCATTCGGAGGTCTTGGGACGCCAAGGAAATGATGATAAGGGCCTGGAAGGTGACGGACCCACTGCAACTTACATGATGCGAAGGAGACTGCGCAACTACCTCGACTGGAGAAAGTACTTCAACAAAGTCAGTTCGGCGTTGTTTGTGGAAAATCAAAAGTCCATTACTGGTGCGGAAGCCAAGGGCAACCGGACCAAAGCACCACCCAACAAACGCCGGCGTATAAGGGGCGGTGGAGCGGCTGGCTTGACTACGGTCAGGAATCCAGGTGGCATGGTAAGCCTCGCGGGAGACCGAGAAGCCCATATCACAAGTTTGCTGGCCGACCTGCAACCAACCGAGGTTGAAGCGGCCCAGAAAGGAGAAGTGGCAGTTGATGCTCTTGAAGGGATGGAAGAATATTATGAGCTATTCGAAATGAACGAGTTGATTGTAATCAATCCCTACGATGGTGACATGGACGAGCATGTCCTTGCAGAGGTCAAGCCTCGGTATATCATCATGTACGAGCCGGATGCTGCTTTCATCAGACGCGTCGAGGTCTATCGGAGCTCGGGCAGCGACAGGAACGTCAGGGTGTACTTCATGTTCTACGGTGGCTCGGTGGAGGAGCAGAGGTATTTAAGTGCTGTTAGAAGGGAGAAAGATGCTTTCACCAAGATCATCAAAGAGCGAGCAGTGAGTGGCCCGGCGCGTCTCCGTTACGATCATGCTTACAAGTCCGCAGAACATGGCTTTGACAATGACTGCCGATCCTCATGAAACCGAAGATCCGCAGGAGATGTTCCTCCGTACCGTTAACACTCGTATAGCAGGCGGAGGCCGTCTTGCCGCTACAGCAGAGCCACCACGAGTGGTCGTTGACGTGCGCGAGTTCGGCTCCTCCCTTCCGTCGCTCTTACACGGCCGAAATATGATCATCGTCCCGTGTATGCTGACGGTAGGTGACTACGTTCTGACGCCTGATGTTTGCATCGAAAGGAAGTCGGTCAGTGATCTGATACAGTCGTTGAACAATGGCCGCTTGTATAATCAGGCGGAGACGATGTTACAACATTACAAGACCCCGATGCTGTTGATCGAGTTTAATCAAAACAAATCGTTCACTCTAGAGCCCTTCGCGGACCTGTATACATCTGGTGGCGCTTCTACAGCAGAAGCCACCGACCTACAGTCAAAACTTGTCCTTCTCACCCTTGCGTTTCCGCGGCTACGCATCATCTGGTCTTCCTCACCATATCAGACAGCAGAGATCTTTGAAGAATTGAAAAAGCAGCAAGACGAGCCTGACCCCGTTCAAGCTGTCCAAATCGGTCTGCAAGACGGAGAGGATCCTACTTCCAAAGCATTCAGTCAGCTGCCCCAAGAGATGCTTCGGGCGGTACCTGGAGTGACCGGGAAGAACTTGGCGAGACTGACGTTGGAAATGGACAACCTGCTGGAGGTGGCCAACGCAGAAGAGGACGATATTAGCGAACTGGTCGGCAAGAATGCCGCAAGACAGATTTGCAGGTTCTTCAAGAAGGAAGTTTTGGATGACTGAGGAAGCGTGAAGTCACGGGGTTAGTGGAGAGTTTCGCCAGAAGGGACATAGCATATAGCTGACAATTTGGTTGCTCGATTGGCTGTAGGAAGAAAGTCGAACTAAGGCTGGAAAAGAGGTCTTCTTCCCTACATTGATAAGTCTATTCATGTTTTACTGTTCATTTGAAGCACAGCACCACGCAAAAATTCAGGCTACTAGTTGTAGGCCTGAAGCGGATGACCTCTGTGCGATTCATGAAGTGCCCTCAACCCGGCCGTTACCATCGCATCATCTCGAACCTAAATCTCGTCGACATCGATCTCCTTATCGTCGCTATCATCACGGTCTTCATCGAACTCGAAGCCAATGCCCTCGTCGCCCTGGTCGCCATAGGTGTCGGTCTCATTGATCTTCGCGCTCTCGGGTAGTTCGCCGTAGGCTTTCAGGCTTCTTGCCTCATCGGCCGAGTATTTCAGTATGACATCGCCCTTCTCGTCTTGGTAGTCTCGCAGCGACAGCAAGATGATGTCACCTTGGTTGATCCAAACTTTCTTTCGAAGCTTGCCCCGGATGTGTGCTAACCGCTTCTCGCCGTCAAAGCACATGGCTTCGAGTCTCCCGTTGCCAAGCATCTTTACGACCTGTGCATATTCTGTAGTGGCAGTCAGTGAGTTGAAGGGGATGTGAACTGAGGACGATGCGGGGACGAACCTTGGCCCTCTTCCTTGAAGGTCAACTCGCGCTTCTCGTTGTCATTTTCGTTCTTGCCCCTTCTCCTGTTCTTACCACCCTAATTGAAGCAGTAAGATTAGCTCGTTTTCTGGACAATGCCCCGCGTGACGATCTAGCGAACCGCGGGCGAAGAACAAACATACCTTGCCCTTATTCTTAGGCATAGCGAACGCCTTATCCCGTGTAGCGCTTGTTCGTAGGCAATTTGTCGAGATGCAGTAAGACGGCCTGCTATGTCAAGATGGGGTTTGAATCTCTGTGGATGGTTGTATATCGGAGAGATCTGTGTGGTGGTGTATGTTGGAGAAACGGCGAACGGGGCTTTTGTGTGTGTCACACAAGGGTTGGGTAGAGGGGCAGACATTGTAGAGCCCAGGGCTAAGGTGGCGGCGGAGGTATGATTATGTAAGTCACTGGGTTCAGCCCTCCAGCTGAAGATAGCCCCTTGAGGTAAGCTTTCACTGCGAACGTGAATTATGTCTCCGTCGCCTTAATTTTGACCTCTGCTCTTGCTGCTTCTATCCGTGATGGAGGGATCTCTAGCGGAGCCTCAACAGTGAGAGATATGGGTTCTGCAGCGCGTCTCTCCAAGCACCTTGCCGGTGGAGCACTAAATCTTAAGAATTTCGCCTACCATTACAGCCATCAGCATGAGCCTTCAAGAGGGACCGCTACGGTCTTGAGCCACCCTCACTGGCCGCTCTATCGTGAGCTCAAGTCTCGGTTGGAGTCAAGATCTCGGAATGCGCTATGGATCTACGTCACAGGCAGTACAGACGCGGTTCCCGTCAAAGTGGTCAGAAATTGGTGTCTCAGAAGACTTAAACAAGCGTTCAAGGACGCTCTTCGGGACCAAGGATTGGATACAGAAGGGAGGCGGCTACTTTCGAATGGCATGCCCGCGCTACAGGCTGAGATAACTGGCACATTGAGTGTGTATCTGCGGAAGCCCATAGTGACGGCCGAGTATGCAGAGATCAAGGAAGAAGCAAGGAAGGTCATCGACAAGCTCGTTCCCCGCTCGAGTTGAAATGAGAACCGCAGAGTAACGGATTAGCGTAGCTTGCCTTCAGGGGAGTCTTCAATAGCTAGAAATAGGACGACGCATTTACAACCGACTATTTTTGCAGTTCTTCATTGCGGGTAATGGTGTTTTCGATAAGTCTCATCCCCCGTAGATGAACCATCGTTGCCATGGAAGCGAGCGCCCTTGACAGAATGCCTCTTGCACTTTGCCTTTGCTATGCATGCGCAGGCCCAAGATCTATGGGAGCGCGAGCGACTGTCTGGACTGCCAATGCATGACGGATTGCTGCAGTGTGTGGAGTCAACCAAGCTACAAAATGGATTGAGATGCCATAAGGTATGCCTGGAAAGACACAGCCACCTCTGTTGGTATGTGGCGCACACACTCCGTAATGAGATCTTGGCGGCCCGAGAAGCACTTGCTCTAGGTAGGTATATAGTCCTTCCATTGTCAGGCAACCTCATTTATCCAAACTTGGCAATTCAGTTAGCATAGCAATGAGTGCTTACCAACCTCCCATATAACGACAAGAACACAGAGTCGCTGCGCAAGCTACCAACCGCAATCGGCTTACAGCCGTCGCCAGCTCCGCTTCGTTAACGACCACCAACAGACGCTTGCAGGAGCGGCACGGTCCTGAGCCATTGTGATGCCCTCAATACTCAGTGATGATGACAAGCAAGTGGTAAAGAGGACAGTGCCTAAAGCTTCAAATAAAATACATGCGGTCGCTGTCGCGAAATTGTACATAGCGTATCCGAATCGGTCAAAATGGACATATACGGGCTTCCAAGGTGCCGCGGTACTGGCCAACGACCTTGTAGGAAACACATACTTTATCAAGCTGGTGGACATATCAGTGAGCCTTCCGAGGCCGACGTGCGTATGAAGCAGGCTAACCCAGTCTCTAGGCAGCGAGCAGGGGAGTACTGTGGGACCAGGAACTCTATGACTCCTTTACCTACAATCAGGACCGGACGTTCTTCCACACCTTCGAACTTGAGGATTGCTTGGCTGGATTATCGTTCGCGGATGAGAAGGAGGCAAAGCAATTCAAGAAGAAGATCGACGAGCGAGAGAAGAATGCACACAAAAATACGAGGAACAAGCCCTTCTCAGCGGTTGTCGGACCGTCACGTCCAGGACCAACGCCCAACCAGACTTACAGTCAGTCTGGGCAAGACAGCCCTCAGCAGCATCACAGTCGGCTTGGAAGCTTGTTCGGAGGACATAGGCATTCCTCCGCCTCGCACCACCCACCTCCACAATCCATCATACCTCCGAGAGACACCACCATAGCACCGGCAGCACCTAGCCCTGCCCGAAACCGGGCATCTACCATTGACAAGGCCGACCCTGCTTATCACCAGATACTGGACGATCTCCTGCAACTGGGTATAAATGAGGACCAACTGGAAGAACATGCCGATTTCATCAAGTCATACATTGAGCAACACAAGAGCAAGACCGAAAATGCCAGTCAAGCTCGAGCTCCTCCACCTCCACCTCCTCCTTCTGGTCCGGCTTCTGGAGCAAGATTGAGTCCACAAACCACAGGATCGACGACATCGTCACGAAGGGGACCACCTCCTGCTCCTCCACCTGCGCGAAGAACAAAGGCGGACGCCGCACCCACACGAGCGGCTTCCCCAAGTCCGCCGCCGCCATCTGCTCGAGATCCTTCGCCGCCTCGACCGCGGTTTAGAGCTCCACCTCCATTAGCGGATGCTGGTAAATTCGCATCAGGGACGCCAGCTGGCCGAGAGCGTGCCTCGTCCACTTCGCTAGCAAACCCTGGCCCGCCCCCTCCGCCACGACCACCAAAGACTCCAGTTGGTGAGGATGATAGCGGACAACGGCATGCAGCTCCTCCACTATTCACCGGAAGTCGAGTTCCATCCGGCCCACCTCCGCCCCCTGCCCGAGGACCCGTACCGCCGCCACCCCCCGTGCGAGAGCTTCCTTCTGTTGCTCCGATACCGCCACCTCTGCCCCCTAAAACACCCGGCGGAACTTCGACGAGTTTACCTGCGCCTCCAGCTCCACCGTTACCACCACTCTCAGGGGCGCCAGCCCCTCCACCACCGCCACCCCTACCACCACTTTCATCAGCAACAAAAAGCGTTCCTCCCCCTAGCCTCGGTACTGCTCCTCCGCCGCCTCCACCGTTGCCTCCCGTCTCGGGGGCACCTCCCCCTCCGCCAATGCCCCCAGGACGGGACGGATCAGCTGCTCCAACTATGCCGAAAGCGCCTGGTGGTGGGCGCGACAACCTTCTTGCTGACATTCGTGGTGGCGCACGACTGAAGAAGGTCAGTGATACCGAGAAACGTGATCGAAGTGCAGCGATTGTACCTGGATCTGCATCTGCACCTGGCGCGAGTCCTTCGCCAGCTCCCGGACCGGAAGGAGGAATGGCAAGTGCACTCGCAAGCGCGCTGGCCGCCAGGAAATCTAAAGTCAGTCAAAGCGGTGAGTCATCCGCTGCTGTTGGCTGCACAAGTATCGCTAATCACAAACAGATGATGAGGACGACAACGACGAATGGTGAGCACTTCTGGAAGGAGACACTTGCCGGGCGGCACATAAGATTGCTCAAATGGACGGGTTCGAGACAGGTGGGCCATGTCATGGGGCTTTGAAGAAGTAGCAAGAGGACAATTGATGTACATGGAGACTTGTTCTTGATGGTTCATAGCTTGGAACGAGGTTTGCTTTGACCTTCCTCCTTTATGTGTTTTTCAATTGCCTCCTTTCCCGCCGAGGCAACCTCCAGATCTTGTGCAGGCGTGCCGGTCGAGCACCCAATGGCTCCCAGCACTTCCCCATTTATACCCAGAACAGGCAAACCTCCCGCTATGACTGTGAATCTCCCTCCGTTCGAACCATTGATCCCATATGCCGCTCCTCCGGGCCAAACAGTGTCCTTGTACTTGTCCGTTCCCAGTCGGTGACCGGCGGCAGTGAAAGCTTTGTCAATGGCGATTGATATTGACGTCGTCTTCGCGCCCGGCATGCGCACGAAGGAGAGCAGATGCGTGGCCGAGTCGACGATGGCTATGTTCATGGGGATGCCCATCTTGTCAGCATGTTTGCGCGCCGCAATCGTCGCAATCTCTGCCCCGGTAAGGGTGAGCGTAGGTTGTAGTGTTACAGCACGAGCTTGGGACATCCTTGGGGAAGATTCGTTCGATGGGAAAGTGCTTTCCGCCGAAGTTGAGGATGTGTCAGTCGCATGAATTGGTGGGCAAGCGGGGCGCAAAGCAAAGTCGCGTGCCGCGGCTGGCGTCATAAACCGTTCCGAGCTTTGGGGAGCTCTTGATTTCGCATCCTTTGCGCCGGGATCTGACTGTCACCGATGCATCTTCGGTTGTCACCTCGCTCCTTCATCCCGTCGGCATGCTTTAGTGAACAGCAGCGCTTCAGCTTTTGGACCGAAGAAGTAGAGCAGTGACGTGAGGTGCGCCTTGCTCACAACACTCTTTCTCACATCAGATTTCCAGCACCAAAGCATGCTTATTCACGAACGTCATGCTTGGCGACGTCAACCGTCACAGCTGTCTGCTAGCCCCCAGGTGTTCCACGGGATACCACCCGCTCGGGCAGGATCATGTGCCCGAAGAGGACAGAATGGCTGAGCTCAAGACTGGGCCCGCCGAGTCTCAGCTGGTCAAGCGTCACGATGGCTGTCATTTCCAAAGGCAGCTATCCAGTCGGAGTTCTCCATACACACGCCTGATATTATAGGTGCTCATCAAAGACGGGACTACTGCGTTAGGTCTCAGCCTCATCCTCATTTCAGGTCAGATGTTGCGTAGGCGGCTATCAGAATCGCGTCGTGGGGTAAGATACTTCTGACTGGAACCGCGGGCGCAGCCGCCCGAGAGGCTAAGATTGGCGTAGACAGCACTGAATTGTCGATGCCCTTCGTGTCGGGCCTTAGCAACAGATAGCCCCAACATTTGTGCCAATCCATGGCCCTGGGAAGTAGAGTACGCTTGGATGCTGCCTACGGGATAGCCTTTTTGCAGACAAAATGCCCTCGATGTCCTCATGGTGTAAGGTGAGTAGTGGGAGCTTGTCGTAGGGAGGTCTACGCGCCGGTCCTTGAGTAGGTTCCTTGACGTTTTGGTACAGTCGAACTCTCCCAAACCGGCCGTGTCAGACATCCAGAGAACCGCAGTGTTATCTGAGGTGTAGTCAGCGGCATAGCCTCAATTTCCGTTGACGTTGCTCACTCATAGGCCTCTCTATCAGATCCCATACTCATGCCGAACCATCTGGATGTCCATCAATTCGCGAGTAGAACGGTCTCCCACCCGGCCGTTGCACTAGAATCTGCTGATAGACGACATAACCAAGATCAACCTCGGGAAAGGGACCTAATTTCATTACTGTACATCATCATCAGTTCTCCATTGACCACTTCAATCCCTGTCCAAGCCTCTGCAAAACGACGTTGTAGTATATTACGGCGTAGCAATACCGAGCAAGACATCCTCCTCAGCTTATGCGTACTAGCGTTTTTTTTTCTTTTCTTTTTGCTACGTCTCAGCGCTATACAGACGGCAAAACCACTCAAAGGTCTATATCTCGTCAAACGTAATTGAACTCTCTCTTCCACACTGGCGTGGTCAGCCGAGATAGTCCTGCCAATACAACCGCGTAAGGCTGATGAAGCCATGCAGCGGATGATGGCGAGGAAGATCATCCGTGATCAAACATGGCAGTGGTTACTGTGAGACACACAAATCGGTTTGTCCTACTGGCCGGTTCTCATTCGATGGGTGCGGATCCCCGCCCAATTATTCTTTTGAGTTTGATGCGGCTGTAATGATATGTTTCACTCCCTGGGCCGGTGTCGTAAAATCTTCCGGCTCCCACAGGCCTCAGCATTCTTGTCACACACCTGGCGTCCTCTTGCCTGTACAGAAGTCCACTGTGAGCAATGCCGAGCCCGTCTAGCATTGTCCCAGACACATACTGAGCATCACATCTGACGTTCCACTATGTCCATTCTTCCTGGCTTATGTTAGCATTACTCGTATCGATCGCAGCACATTTGCCTCCTCATTTGTTGGAATAGATAAATAGCTCGGAACGCTTCGACTCTGGCGTGATGGGATAATAGCGTCCATAAAGGGAACCAAGACCACTCACCACCTCGGAGGAGCCGCGAAAAAGCCTGGAATCTGCCACTATTGAACTTCGTGACGGTGGCCGACGCCAGTTGGTCGTTTTCACTTTCTGCTGTCTTGCCAGTCCGTACAAGAGAAGCGGGACCAGCGCTACAAGGCAAAGGATCGCGATTTCTGCCCTCTGCTTCTCCCACCACAACCTCCAAAAAGCCAACACCACTGCAACGCAGTCAGAACTTTCCCCTGTTGCTGTCTTCCTCGCTTCCGAACAGTGGCGCTTCGATATTGCTCGGCAGACTTGCGCGGGCTTCATGTCAGTAACTCTGTTTCTTCCGGGAACTCAGACTTCAGTAGCCCTGACGGCAAAGAGTACAGATTGCCATCTGTAGGTGCGAGGGACCCCGGGAACATGTCTCAGACCGACAAATATCAGCTCATTCAAGTGCTCCGTTCGAGGCGGCTGAACACCATCACGGACATTCGGAGGGTAGAGCAGGCCTTTGCTACGATTGGGTCTCCAGATCTCACTGAGCCGATGACGAGCGCCTGTAAGATTGCATTCCACAGTCAGCGCATGATTTATAGACGGAAGGGACCCGCAAAGCAAGCTGACTTACGTAGGGCTGCATTACGTGAACTCACACCAACTCCTTTCCGAACTACGTGGTCTTACCAAGAACTACCCATTCAGCAGCGAATGCTTGGATGAAGCAGAAGCCCTTGTTTATCAGGACCCGCAGAGTAATAGGAGTTGGAACTTTTGTTGGCTGGTCTTGATTAAAATAAGGTCGCAGTACGCTAGCCATTTCCTTATCAAATCTGCACCCGACACTGGCGGCATCGTTTTATCCATACCAGGACTAACAGACATCCAGGCAGCTTATTTACAAGTATGCTCACATTCAGGCAGCACAGCCAGCCATGTGGGGCGGACAGCAAACCGATGCGCACGCTGTGAATCAGCTCTGTAATGCTTTCATCACGGAGTGGAGCTATGCAGTTGAGCAACTGTTGAGACATTGGGATATCCCTCCATGCCGATGAAAGGCATGTGCTATTGTCGGAATGGAACTTGGCTGAAGGGGAAGACTTCCTGTTTGAACCACGTAATACAGGCCTATACAAATGGAGAGAGTAAGTCGTTATAGGATGTAGAGGGTTCTGCGATAGCCTCTTCTCTCGTTTTTCTTATCCGGTGATAAGACTCATCTTCAGTATTACCTGTTGCTCAAGTCCTCGCCGTCGTCACAGCTTCTCTGGTGGTCAGGAAATATATGGCCCATGACGCTGTAGAACATGTCTCCGATCATAGTACGTTTTCAGCTTTATAACCTCTGCATTGCTGGAAGTGACTACGCTGTAAGTTCGGTGATGCCATCACAATACTCGGTGTTGTCCGCACAGGCTAAATTCAGAAACAAAAACATGGAAGGAAACCCTATTCTACAGCTCAGTAGCATTGAGAGCCTCGCCGCACTACAAAGATTTTCAGCAGTCAGTGTGACTACTCGGACGGCCAGCTTGTTGCACTCACGCTACAATTTGGCTGCGGGATTTGGAGAACCCACCGTTGTGATCTCATTGTACAGCAACCTACACCATGTCAGCCAATATCACCGTAAGAAAGGGATTAATATAGCATACGAAGTTAGGAATTCATCATAGTCTTCGCCAGTTACTTGGGAGGAGAAGTACTTGGCCGCTAACTGGTATTTGTTCCCCTGTGGTGCCTTACTTGCTAGCTCATCGGCCTGCTCCTTGAGTAGCTTAAGTGCGTATGCCTTATCGACCTTTTTGTTCTCCGAGGTAGTGATACCATGACGGCACCATTGCCAGAGTTGACTTCTACTGACCTCGGCGGTAGCGGCATCTTCCATCAAGAAATTGATGGGTACACAGCCAACACCGCGAAGCCAGCCCTCCATGTATCCGAGGCCAATGTTCAGGTTCTTGCGGATCCCTTCTTCGGTGATTTTCCCGGGGACATCCATGTTGAGGAGGTCTTTGGCGGTGATATTGACATCGTCGCGGCGCACATGAATCTGGTTGGGTGTGGGCATCCATTTGTTGAACACATCCGCAGCGATGGAGGCAAGCGCTGGGTGAGCGACCCAGGTTCCGTCATGACCGGCCTTGGCTTCTCGCAGTTTATCGTTGTAGACGCTTTGCATGGCGGCATCGTTCGCCTTAGGATCGTTCTTGATCGGGATCTGCGCTGCCATACCACCCTGTTTCGAAACGTCAGTATCACATGCTCCAATCCTGAGGATATCAGTCAATTACCATTGCATGCACTCCCCTCCTGTGGCAGGTTTTGATCAAGAGCTTGACATAGGCGTCCATAAACGGCACGGTCATGGTAACAGCAGACCGATCGGGTAAGACGAAGTCTGGGTTCTGGCGGAACCGCTTGATAACGCTAAAGATGTAGTCCCACCTTCCGCAATTCAGCCCTGAGCTATGTTCTCGCAGCTCGTAGATGATTTCGTCCATCTCGAAAGCAGCCAGAATGGTCTCGATCAAGACGGTTCCCCTAATAGTACCACGTCGCATGCCAATGTAGTCTTGAGCAACACAGAACACGTCGTTCCACAGCCGAGCCTCCAGGTGGGATTCCATCTTCGGCAAGTAGAAGTAGGGTCCGGTTCCCCGCTTGACGAGCTCATGCGCGTTGTTGAAAAAATAAAGGCCGAAATCGAACAGGCTGCCCGAGATAGGCTCACCATCCACGGTAAAGTGCTTCTCCTCTAGATGCCAACCCCTAGCTCGGCAGATGAGGGTTGGAAGAACTCGGTCTGTCCGTAGCTTATACTCCTTCTCTCCCTGCTTGAAGTCCACCTGCTTGCGGATAGCGTCGTACAGGTTGAGCTGGCCGTTAATCATGTTGTCCCATGTTGGCGCATTCGAATCTGCAGAAAGTGGGTTAGGGTTGTATGACCTTGACCAGCGTTACAGATGTTCCCAAAACTTACCTTCAAAGTCTGCCATGTACGTCCACACGTTCGAGTTGAGCGCGTTGACGACCATTTTCCGATCAGTCGGACCAGTAATCTCTATACGTCGGTCGGCCAGACCAGGCGCCGGAGGAGCACCTCTCCAAGTATCATTGTCCCGTATGTGCTTGGTTTCGGGCAGAAAGTCAGGTAGTTTCCCCGTGTCCAGCTCCTTCTGGCGGGTCATACGCCGTTGAAGGAGCTCTTTTCGTCTTGCATTGAATGTCCTATGAAGGATGGCTAGGAAGACGGCCGCATCTTTGCTCAACACAACTTTTGTTTTGTCATTGAGCTTGCCCAGGATTTGGACCCCATTGAGGATATCGTTGGTGTTTGCTGCCATGATGGTGGTATTGGTCAAGCCGCGTAAAAGTCAAAGGGTCTAAGCCGGAACGATGGCGAGACAGAGAAGAACTACTTAAATACCTTTTGCTTCAAGCTTCACGCTTCAAAAGGGAATAGAGAGAGTCAAGAAACGAGGTATGGAGAGGGCCATAGTGAGCTATATACGTCACAACGGAGGTGCACATCTGCTGATAATGTTCTCCTTGTAATGCCGAGGCCCCGGATGCTGTTATGTACTGGAAGAGGGGAGAGAAGACCATTCTGGTACCGTGCTTGTACGGGCTATCATAAGCCCTGGCTTGCTGGGCGAGAGCATCTTCCGCTCGAACGGAGGGGACATGGGGATGCAGTGTTGACTCGATGCGATCGAGTAAAACCGAAAGCTGATATGACGACGGTGATTGTGGGGTAGCTTAATAGAGCCTAGGTTATCCCATCGCCCATCGGCAGCTGCATCCCGGTTCTCTCCGGTTTCCGGAGTTGCTCTCCTTATAGGGCCACCGAACCCTGCGGTACGGTATGGGGAGCTCCACGCTCGTTGTGGTTCAGTTAGGTCTCACTTGACTGCTGAGTCTGTAATATGTCTTGCCGGGAATTTTTGGGCTGTGCCGGAACCTTGGGTCCCTTGAAATATTTCGGACGCAACACCGCTTCAGGATAAAAGAGTAAACAGCTTCCGAGCTGGAGTCCTGCCTCAATGACCGCAGTGAATAGGTCTTCTGGACAATGGCATTGTGATGAGGCTGCAAACGGTGAACTAAGTTACGTACTGGTTGTACGTCTTTATGGTTATTTCGATGAGGGCGCTATTGAGTAGTAATGCCTACTGCCACCAACATTATCTTTCCATTCCCTAATCACCTCCATCGGCCCAGCGTAGGCGGATGACGGCGATTGTCAATCACAACTGAAATGGAAGTCTGCTTCCTTATGTCAACCATCTTCCGTAGGACATTTCATGAGCTGCTCTAGAGCTGGAGTGAGGCAATACACGATACCATCAAATGCTTGATTTCGTTTACTCTTATCGTACGTCAAGCGTATTCTCCTTATTAGTGCATAGTGATGCCATTTTATCGAGCCGAACACCCTAACAGCTAGTCTGAATGTGATGCTTCAGCAAACATGCAACTTGAATGCAGATCTTATGAAGAGTCCGGAGGTAAGACATGGGTACGAAAATGTAGGCATCGCATAAGCGAACGGGAGCAAAGTGGACGACCGCCATGTGTAATGCTTAAGTTACCGGGGAGTTCTCTGCTCCGGCAACTGCCCCCTAACCCCCAGAGGACAACAATTTCTTATCTGGAAATGAATGAAAGCCAATACATTAAGGAATATACCTAAACTGAGGGTGCCTAAATCCAAGATCTTGTTGCTGTACTGCAGTCAGTCCAGAAAGACGCCCGTCACGTTTTCCTGCTGCGCGGCAGCGATTCTCCCAGTAGCAGTAGAGGACGCCGAACGTGGCTAGGCACAACACTGCCGCTTGAGCACCGAGGTTGATGCTATGTCCCTTGGGGTACTTTGGTGCATCGCTGAGAAGGTACGTCCACCTGCGTTCTGTGTTAGCCTCTCCGGTCAAAAATGCTTTCCCCGCCATGACAAACTTACGTAGCTACAATGGCACCCATGGATCCGATAGATACAATATAAGCGCCGGTCACCGCTCTTACCGCCGGGCCAGCTGCGTTGTTCAAGCCCCAACTCAAGAAGGCTGGTCCTCCCGGGAAGGCACCAACCGCAGCTAAGAATACGGCTCCATACTTGACATTTGCATTATCGGAGGCCCTGAGCAACGCGAACCCAATGATTCCAGGGATAGTGAACAGTGCGAGGTATATACCGCGCATCCGGGTCTTGTCGCTGATGAAGGCGATGACAATGGCAACGATGCAGGCGCAGACGTACGGGGGCACTGAGTACAGCTGTGCCTTTGTTGCTCGCCAGCCCAGGTCGTTCAAAATGGTAGGCAAGAAGAGTGAGAAGCTCTGAACTGTTATGTTGATGAGGAAGAAGCCCATGGAGCAAATGATGTTGTTGATGTTGAATACTGCCATCTTGATGTGATGTCGGGTTACGACTTCATCGGCGCTGGCTCTGTGCTCTCGTAGCAGCCGTTCTTTGGCTATCATCCGCTCCCGTTCGGTCAGAAAGTGGCATTCTTCCGGTTTGGTTGGCATGAAGAAGGGCGCCGCGCAGGCTATGAGCATTGTGATCAAGCCCTCGAAGAAGAAGATGTTTCTCCAGGTGTGGATAGGCGTGGAGTTGGTACCCCAGCGAGGGACTTGGGCTAAACCGGCTGCTAGAAGGCCGCCAAATGCCCCGGCCATGGAGCTGGCGGAGACGAAGATCCCAATCCTAAAGAGCAGCTCACCTCTCTTGTAGAAGCAACTAAGGAAGAAAGCAATTCCAGGCATGGTTCCGCCCTCAAATATACCCAGGAGCACTCGACAAGCGCACAGCTGCGCAAAATTCTGCACAAAAGCTGTACATAGCGATATCAGGCCGAATCCAAGCACCAGGAATGGGACTGGGTACGTGTTAGTCGTGGCTTGCAGTCTGCCGTTGTGCGCACTCACTCCAGAACTTTGGGCCCACCCGCTTCAGAATTATGTTGCTAGGGATTTCTACTCTGATAACTTATCAGCGCTGTCGGACGCATCTTTAGAGCAGGTTGACTTACGCTATATAAGCGAAGTAGAAGATGGTGAGCGCCTGGTAACGATGTTAAAGTTTGTTGACAGCAGTCGACACGTTTATGGAACATACCCAATTGAAGCGATAGCCAACAAGTTGAAGATCAGTGGCCATGCCCTGAATCCGTGCATTCCTAGATACATGCAGGTCAGGAACGTGCACACGAAAACCGATACAGAAGCACCTCTTACCCTATGTTGGCCCTGGGAAGAAGTGTCAGTGAAAATTTTGCCCCGGCACTTCATGATGGGTTTCCTTCTTACCTGTCTAAGAAACAGAGCAGATATAGAATGGTCACGACGGGCACAACCCGAAAGTCCATCTTGTTTCGGATCCGTTTCTCCTCTGCTACAGTCCATTCCAGCTCTTCGGGCGTCCCTGTGTCGACTGGCTTGGCCTCGAGAGCGTCATGTTGGAAGTCCACCTTCTCCATTCTGGAAGAGTTACACTTGTGGATGAGACTTGGAATGAGGTGAGGGTAAAATCATAGCCCAAGCAGGAAAATCCGGGGTAATCTAAGATCTTATTTAACCCGCACTTTTGAATTTACGGTTAAGTCAACCTCTGAGATCAGTCATTTGCGTCAGCGCGCTTGAACGGAAGAGCAATCGGCATTTGACAACGTCAAGAAAAGAGACCCCACATTCAACAAGAGGTCCCAAGGATCCGGCAAGGGGAGGTCTGTCTGTCCTGGGGTGGCTGCATGTTTCTTGGAACGCTCGACCGATACCCTGTATACTGCCAAGACTGGAGTTCGACGAGCTAAGTGCACGGCGGAGCTCACATCTCAAGCTGGGTTAGCAAAAGCGTAAAGCGAGCTGCCACAGTAGTGGGGAGGATTCTTGGACTGCTGGCATCCATTAAGTCATGCATGGCGTCTGGCTTCATGGTGTACGATTGGTGAGCCAGTTGCAGAGACGGGATTTCCACATACGATACTGCGGAGGGGATGGCGGGGCGCTATGCCAAGACATCTGCCAAGTCCTTGGCAGATGACTGGCGGCTTGATTGGATGATCGCTCCGACCCCATGCTTGATTGGCATCGCGCAGAGCCATGTGGGCCGACAAGTAACCCCAGCCTTTGCGCCCTAAACGGAGTTGACCGTTACCTAGGTAATGTTTGCACAAGACAGTCTGGACTCTAGAATGGCGACACGAAGACCGAGATGGCCCGATTTCGGTTATACTGTGGTACAGCGGCCACTCGGTCAATTCAGACATGTCTTACACAAACGTGTGCGTGTGGAGGACGCGATTCTATTGAACTTACAAAGATACCGCAGAGCATACTCCGTACAGAGACCGAAAGACGGCTTTTCAATAATGCCTCGGCTAAAGTGACACCGAAACCCCTTCCATAAATCCCAATCAGGGTACTGTGTAGAACCAAAAAGCTTCACACAGATGCATGAAGATGGAAGACGTAGTATGGCAATGTTGTCCGGCAAGCAGACATCTACCCAATGTCCGCGCGCCGTACACGTGCGGAAGCAACAGTTTACGAAGTACTTGAGTTTCGGATCTCTTGCCTTAGCCTCTCCATATCCGCGGCTTGAGCCACTTTCGCATCTCTGGCTCGTTGCCTCTCTAGCTCCTTGTTTCTGACTTCCTCCTCCTTGATGACCTCCCAAACTAAAACGTGAAGTGAGCGCAGACACCAGTTTCATGTTAGGAGGGCCAGCATACTTGACTTATCTGATTTGGAGTAGTCCTTTAGTTTGTTGACGAATTGATCGAAGGCTTCTTGTCTTTCTTGCCGGCCTTCTAATGAACGCTTTTGGAGATCAGGGTTATATCTCTAAGTTCATGTCAGTTCATAGCGGGGACACAGCGATACTAGTTGAATACAGGCGAGGCCAACCTTAAACAGCTCCTCCTCTGATGGAGTCAAATAGTAGACAAGGTAAGGACCTCCGATGCAAAGAACAGCTGTGCTGTTTTCCGCCAGGCGACAGGTTAGCTGATACTTTCCGTGCGACTGGTAACATGGCGGCGACCTACGATGCGGCCATTTGCACCCAAGCTCTGGTTGAGAGTGGCATCGTAGCTGAAGCAGATACTCTATCCCGCGACTGTCTTCGCAGTTGTTCCAAGGCTCTTGACGATGCCGAAATGCAATGATTATCAAAGGTCAGATACGGGACACCACAAGGACAGCTTCGGCATCAAGGTATCATAGACGTCCTAGGCCAGCATTGTAAAGAAGATCTGATTAGATCCTGCGGACGCGAACTAAGGCTAGCGCTGCCCAGGCACGAGACCAATAATATTCCGAGGTCTCCATCACCCTGTTGCCATCCTGAAACGTTTCTGAAAGCGCATAATGGATGCTGAAACCTGAACCACAGACCGGCGATGTACCTCGTTCGTAGACATGGGCAACACGAGACCCTCCATGTCATCTCGCAATTCACCGGTAAGGCATCGTTGACGTCGGACGCTGGTGCCACTTCTGGTTGATGCCAGAGAATACACAGGGTCAGGACGCTCCCGTCTTTCTTTGTTTCCGTTTTACCACAAATGCCTTGAAAACCACCTTTGCGCCATCATCGTGGACTGCCCGTGCTAGCGGCCCTCCACAACAGACTGTTTCCCAAGGCATCTGAGGGCCGAGACCAGGTGTAGAAGGCTTAGATCGCCAAACCTTCGCAGACTTCACTTCCAGTTGGTGGTGCCGCTGCACCACGATCGTGTACATTGCCGCTCCTGCCAACCCCCATTCAATCCTACTCCCTCTTCTGCTTGCTCGCTGTCATGTACTGATGTGCTAGAGTACGAACACAAGTCGCCTTTGGCTGTCCGATTTGCACACTTCTAAGCGCAACCCCTCTATCCTCCGGGTGTGGATATCGCTTTCCCTACGTACGAGCTTGCAAGCCTACGCATTACTGTGGCCTTGGATACAGTATGGCCTACAACCCGAATGCGCCACACGTCACTCGGTCGAGGCATCCTTATAACGGTCTACAAGAGCCTGCGGGTCGTTTTGTCACCCCAGCAGCTGGTTCGTACCAAAATGACTGGGCTCCTCAACAGGGTTTCAATCGGGTATATGAGGAGGAGCGGGGCTATGAACGTATAGGTGAAGTTGGTGGACGTACGAGGATTGCAGAGTATCACCAGCGCTATGATGACGCTCGGTACGGCTACGACAATGGGAATTACCAAGGACAGCAACATGATGGGTTACATACCAGTGAAGACCCTGCGTATCAAGAATCAGAGCAAAGTACAAGCCAGCGAACAGCTCTCGAGTCGGGGCAACGACCACTACCTCGTGATCAACAAAACCGACAGGTGGCACAGGAGATGGAGCGAAATGAATCTCAAAATAAGGTCGGCCGCCCGCAGATTGCTGGTCTCTACTCCCAGGAAGGTCTAGATGGACAATCCGATCCGAGATACTATCAAAGCCGTGGACCGCAAAATCGTATAAGAACCCAAGTGTCCGAGCGGCACGTGGAAGCGGGCGCACGGCCAGATCCGCGCAGAAATGGTATGTACTTTCTTCTGCGTAGCATTCATGGGAGCCTTAACATGACTAAGTACCGCTGTGATAGGCAGAGAAGCTTCGAGTAAAGACGCGTCTCCCAGAATGACGAATTTCGACAGTCCATTCCCGACATTCCCTTCTAAAAAGAAGGCCGGCAATGATGAAGTGAAGTTAGCCGAAAGCTTAGGGGAAATGACTATTTCAAGTGTTAGTGCGCATAAAGCAGGATCGTCAAAGAATCTAGTCGGAAATCGATTGGCACGATCTGAGTCGCAGGATGACCGGCATGTACAAGAGCAACTGAACGAGTTTCCAAACCAGTACAGTGGCTTCAACTTTAACGACGAGTCTGCAGCACATAGTGCGCTCGGGAACGACACATATTCGTCGAGTACAGGGAGAACGGCGGTTCTCAGAGGCGTTCAACCTTTACCGCAAAGACAGGAAGCCAGACACATGGGTTCTGGCTTCCACGCACGCGATACGAACCATGACTTGTTCGCAAGGAACGAGCCTTCGACCGATACCGTGTTTGTCTCTAAGGGTCAGAGAGCCCAGACTATGCCTTCTAGAATCACAGAGCAGATGGCTAGGTCACAGGCAGGCCACCAGCCCACGTATCAGCAGCGTCGACTACCACCACTCGCGCCATCTTATGGAGGCCCTATGTATTTGCCACTGAGCCCGCCTGTGGGGCTTGACAACCGATTAGCGCCGGAGCAGGGTGGCCATCCAGCGAGACAACCTCATCCTGCAGGAAACTCCCAGCCAGTGTCCATGAACCCACGGAAACATGGCATCCAGTATAGGAGAACAGGGAGTTCCGACCGGCCGCACAATCCCATTCATGAGGTACCCGGTTCGAGCGGCTATTCCCAACTGGATGAAGGGAATGTCCGCTACCCCAACAAAGCAACGAATGGCGTACTGGCACCAGGCTCCGGCAGTGTGGATTATCTACCGCAAGACCCGAGCTGTATAACTAGGGACGCACGTCAAGTATCGTCCCCCGGTGCTCCAGCACCGCTTTTGGAGCCTGTAAGACGACCACGTGATCCTTTGCTTGATCAAAATCCGCCCTTCTATGATCCAGAACCACCTGCAGACAGATACAGGCAGCATGAGCAACTCGAACGGTATCACAGTGCCCCTAGCCAGACCCATCATGAACTACCAGATCCTGGATTCGGTTACCAACAATCTTCCGGTGGCGCATATGGCAACTTCGGAATTCACCAAGAAAAGTTATCACAAGAGCTATCACATCCAAATCGATCATTGCTGGATGAACAAGGTACAGTACCGCTGCCTCCTCCGCACAACCCCAGGCTCATACCCGAGGCCCGTGGGCTCCAAAGTGCGAGCGTACCGCCAAGCACACTCCATACCAATAAGCAGAGGAACGTAAGTAATACGAGCCAATGGCCCGCTTCTGATGTGGTCGGCGGCTCCAGAGGGCATATGTTGCAAGCACGACCTTTCGACCTAGTGCAACGCAGCACGAATGAGAGCTCTCGAACCGGTTCAGCGCCCCCGGCCGTGGTGCCGCGCTACATTGCTCCGGATGCTTTGCCACAGCACCCTGCTCCAATCAGGCCAGGTCTCTTACAACAGCAATCGCCACCGCCTCAGCCACCAAAACCACCGCCTGTCCGGCAGTACAGGACTGACAATGCCTCTAATCAAGCGCCATCTGGAGGCCAGCAGCCATCTTCGTCAGAACGACCTTCTCTGGAGAGAGGCGCACCAAACACTGTCACATATGAGGAAATAGAGAGGCTACGGAACGCCGTCAAAGCGAACCCATCTGACTACAAACAACAGCTGGCCCTGGCACAGAGACTAGTTCAAGCCGCCTCAGTACTGGCTGACGAGAATGGACGAGCGGACCTTAAAACACGGACGAAAAACAGGGAGAAGTACGTTTTCGAGGCCCACAAGCTCGTCAAGAAGCTCGTCAGCAATGGATTTCCTGATGCGACCTTTTACTTGGCCGACTGTTATGGCCAAGGAATGTTGGGTTTAGAGCCAGACATGAAGGAAGCGTTTAGTTTGTACCAGTCTGCAGCTAAGCTTGGGCATCCGGCGGCGGCTTATCGGACCGCAGTTTGCTGTGAAATGGGGGCAGAGGACGGCGGCGGCACTCGCAAAGACCCGTTGAAAGCAGTGCAGTGGTACAAGCGGGCCGCCAACCTTGGTGACACAGCTGCGATGTACAAGATGGGCATGATTACCCTCAATGGTCTATTAGGTCAACCGCAGAGCATTGCAGAAGCCATCAACTGGCTAAAGCGGGCAGTTGACCGCGCGGACAAGGAGAATCCCCATGCGTTGCATCAACTTGCACTCCTCTATGAGACAGCCAACGCAAATGACAGAATCATCCGAGACGAGAAGTACGCCTTACAACTGTTCACTCAAGCAGCTCAGCTGGGCTACAAATTCTCACAGTTCCGCCTGGGCCAAGCATATGAATATGGACAGATGGGTTGCGCAGTCGACCCGAGGCAGAGCATCGCTTGGTATTCACGTGCAGCAGCTCAAGGCGAGCATCAAAGTGAGCTTGCACTGTCCGGATGGTATCTTACAGGATCAGAAAACATCCTGCCGCACAACGAAACCGAAGCATATCTGTGGGCACGAAAAGCCGCCACTGCAGAGCCCCCTTTGGCAAAGGCACTGTTCGCGATGGGCTACTACACGGAGGTCGGTATTGGATGTCCAAGTAGTTTGGAAGAGGCGAAGAGATGGTACACCAGGGCGGCTGGTAAGCTACGCTTCGATTATGAATCATGAAAACAAACGTCAATACTGACTCAATTGTAAGCTTACAAGTTTCCGAAGGCACAAGAGCGACTAGAAGAGCTCAAGAAGGGAGGAGCCAGGGTGCAGAAGCATAGGGAACGACTGTCACGGAGCAACCAAAGACAGCACGAGGAGAATTGTGCAATCATGTAAGAGTCACATATGGGACACGCTTGCTGCCCGCAGACGTTGCGGCATCGAGAGGAGATGGGCGGTTGAGCATTTGTTTCGCAGTCAGTAATTGTACCGCAGCGTTTTCTATAGCGTAGACTACTTGGCCTGGCGCCGATGGCCGTATTGATACCCCTAACAAGGGTGACGAATGCTCATCAGGCTCACCGTTATGCAGTTTTTCGCTGTATCTTCCCACTTTTAGCGATCATGCCCTGGGCTTTGGATTTCTTTAGTAATCTCTTGATTGCATTTTCGCCGTCACTAAGAGTGCGTATCTATGCCAAGCTGCGTCTTCAGTTCATACACCTGATCCCTCTTCTCACAGATATCTGGACCTGCAAGAGCCAAGGTAACTACGGCCGAAATTCTGTTGTAGGTTATGGAAGAGAAGCCTCCTTTGCCGGTGGCAGCATTTCCACCGAAGCCTCGTCTTGTAGGACAGCAAACCTTCGTAACGCCGCGAATGTGCTGTAGCTTCGCCAAAGGCAACTGTTATAGAGAACGAGACAAAGGCCAACAAGAGGGTATGTACTGTAAACCTTAATCTTTATCTTGCAACTTCAAAACCTCATTCGGCGTACCAGAGAAAGTAAGACATTGCGGAGGCCACGGCAGCGCTACGTTACTCTCGTATCGAGGACGACCAAAGTTAGAATGCAAGTCTCTGCTTCCCTGCGTACTTCCTCTTTTCGCCTTCTAAATCCTATCCTAGCCGCGAGTCTACTTCTACAAGTAAAGAAAGCGCCTCTATAGAAACTCCACGTACCTCCGCCGACTGAGCCCTGTAAGACTTTTTGAGATGGTGTTGCTTTTTAATGCTTTGTGTCTGCCAGTGAACCGACAAGAGGGCAACTAAAGCGTGGGGCTACAACAATGAATGTTACCTGGTTTGAGACAAGTGTGAGCGTCACCGACTGGATCGCTGGAACTTTCACTACACACCTACTCTACAGTCACACGGCCGTTCCCTTCGCAACTGCCATTTCTGATCTTCATGCAGTCCCGTTTTCTTCGGGTAGTTCATGGTCTACCTCGTCATATCTTTGATCTTTCGGCAACGGTCTGAACTTCACTTTCCCTCACTGAGCCGACGCATCGCACGTCGAGAGCACTCTTTCGATATATCCTCACCTTCAACATGAGATTGAAACTTAGTGCGTTCTTTTGGACATGGTTATATCCTACCCTTCCAAGGAAAAGCCGGAAGTCGCTATTGTACCTTATCTGCGCAACCATTCTTGCTCCGCTTCTGCTTCCAATCCGAGGTCACACGACAAGGTCATTCAAAGAGCAGATCGTCCATACAGCAAAAGTTTCTCATTCGTATCTCAATCGATTGGCAGTCCACTCACGTCACGTAAATCGGGACTACGATGATTCTAAACTTGGACCACTCACGTTCATTCCAGCCGCCTCACCATTGATACGTTACGTCGGGCGTTGGGTTCCTGTACCCAACATGTTCCGTATGGATGGAACATTCCCAGGCTCGTACATCGACGTCCGGATTACGAACACCACATCACTTATTCTGGCGCTGGGAAATAATAAGAACGAAGTGCAGCCTGCGATACTGCATCCCACTTCCGCCTCGCGCCCCCATGCACAGAATCCGTCAATCGGTAACCGTTTGGCCTACTTTTCCGACGCCCGCAGCGTCCTAGAGGCACCGCCGATTACGCTGCTGGTTGAATTGAGGAAGTTGGAATGGATCTTACTCCCCGGCGCGGCTGGGTCGGTTAGCGTCAAAAACGGTGACCTGAACCGAGGCCAATCGTACCGGGCCAGGATCCAGGCCCCGATGATGGACAACGACGTGGGAAACATACTGATGTTTGAAGGTCTCTGGTTGTCAGAAGGCGGCCGTCTGGTACCTGCAGAAGCTGTCAGTTCAGGAATGACAGCCAACTCCTCACAGGACGAGCAAGCTTACGCCATCTTCGGCCCTACTATTGTTATCGAGAAGGAAGATATTCGAAAGGCAGGTATACTAGAAGGACGCAAAATAACCCAACATCATCGAGGAATCGTAGAGGTTGTCACGGATTCCACACATCGTCACCTGAGGCCAGATTCTCGTGATGTCGTTTCGGCGTCTTGGGGGAGCCTACTGGCAGACATGTACGATGCCGAACACGTAGAGCTTACGGTGGACGGGGCATGCCTGATCAACAGCTGTATTGACAATACAGGAGCGCCACCCGGACTGGAGCAAGTTTACTTCAGGAGGTGAGAGGTACCTAGGATTCCACACGAGTTGAGTAGCAGTTAATGACTCGCATGACAGTGGACCGTTCGACTCTCCATATTCTGAATTTAGTTGGCCTTTTGAGACAAGCAACCCTAATATCTTGATACTCAATTTAGGGGCATCCGACCATCAATCCTTCAACCTCTACCCTGATAGCCATAACATGACCGCTTGGAAGTTCCACTCCCATTTCGAAGATACGTACGTCTCTTTCGTCAAAAGAATCAGGCAACAAGCACATGCCCAGCCTAAGCTGTCGTCTCGAGCCCTGGGTGCCGCCAAAGGCTCTGCAGCCGAGGCCAAACGCAACACGCCAGTTCCAATCCTCATCATGAGGCCGTTTCGTGGCGAACTTGAGCACGCAACCCAAGGAGTGGTCAAACGTCTAAGAGATGACGGCGATATGTTCGTGCATTGGGTAGACACCAGTGGTTGGTTAGGTATATTGGAAAACTCAACCACGGCTGATGGTGATTTCTATCCCGATTCTGGGAGCAACATGAAGTCAACTGTAACCGGTAATACGCAGCAAAGATGGAGATTGACCCAGGCAGGGAACCAGAAAGTTGCAGCCTATTTGCATGTAAGTTTTCTCGACAGCCGTGATATTCTGTTCTCAGGGATGTTAACAGGTGATCTGGACAGGCACACGTCTGCACGCATCTTGAGCCAGATGCTTCGAAATGTCCCTTTCAACCACAGGGTGTGTACGAAGGAAGTGTATATGACCCAGGATCCGCAGCATTTAATAGATGGAATGAGGCAGAGAAGGCAAGAAGGCTGAGAGTCATTTTCTCGGACCGTGAGCGTGGGCTTTGACGGGACCACTATTGTCTGAACGCTTGATGTATCCGCCTGAGGTCCTCTAGATATTCAAATGACCGTACAACCAATGGGACTTAATTTGAGCGAGGTGTAATCGATAGAATCAGTGTCAACGTGATATCTGCTACGGAGACACGAAGTGTCGTGCTAACAGTGGAGCAGCGTCTTGGCAATTTCGGGAGGCGCCCTGCGGGTGACGTCGGTTTGTCGATTTTCTGCGCTCCCATTCTGAGACGGGATTTACTGTGCAAGCGTGACCACTGAAACGGCTTCCGTCAACCATGACCCCGCTGTTGATTGGCTTGCAACTTCTTCACACTTGAGAAGGCTGAAGCGTTGTTTCTTCGAACAGCAAGAGGAACCCAACGGTTAGCACCGTTCCCGCTCATGACCGGATAACTGGGGGACTTTGAGACTGTGCGTATACACGCCGTCGACTTGTGAGCAGTGGTAATACCTCTGCATCAGCAAGTATGAAACCATTCCTCGAACACAGAAAGTCCTCAACGCTTCACTATCAAACTTTCCCCACGAAGCCTCCTACTTCGCGCGGCCGTCCGCCTTCAGCATCACCCTCGCGGGGAGACGAGGGCTCAAATAGCCATCATGGCTCGCAACCGGACCCGTCAAGGGAGTCCCCCCTCCCGACGAGGCAGCTCGCTATTCTTGCCGTTATAGCCTTGTGCGAGCAGACGGCGCTGAACAGTATAAGTCCATACTTACCGGACATGGCTTCGACGTTCCCGGAGGTCAAGGAAGGACAGGTGGGATTGTACGTTGGGCTCATCGCATCGTCGTTTGCGCTCGCCCAGTTTGCAACCAATTTCTTCTGGGGATGGCTTTCGGACCGAATAGGGCGGAAGCCGGTCATACTGATTGGGACCTCCCTCACCGCTTGCTGTTTCTTGGCATTCGGATTCTGCAGGACTTTGTGGCAGGCGATACTGGTGCAGGCTTGTATGGGTTTGGTCAACGGGAACAGCGGGGTGGTATCGACGTGTCTGGGCGAGATCACGGATCGAAGTAATCAAAGCCGAGCCTTCACATACCTACCGGTAGTGTATGGCATTGGCGGCATAACAGGACCGATTGTGGGAGGGCTACTGGTGACGAAACGTGATGCGTTTAGCGGACTGCCCAGCAGATATCCTTACCTTTCGCCGAACTTGCTATCCGCGGTGCTTCTGACACTGGAGGTCGTTGTGACCATGATCTTCTTAGAGGAAAGTCTAGAAGAGATAAGGGAACTACCACCACTGGGGAAGCGCGTTGGCAACCTGTTCACTTGGATCTGGCAGTTCACTAGCCTTGCGCATAAGCCGAGCTATATGCATGTCCACCGGCAGAACGGGCACCCCTCCAGGAGCGACGAAGAAGCCGACGGTGTCGACTACGGTCAAGATGACGACGAGGACGAAGAGGAAGAAGGTGCTTTCCCATCTCTCTTCCCACACTCCCACGGCGAGGGCTTGACTACCAAACAGGTCTTCAACCGTGACACCATCCTGCTGCTCATTACCTTCCTAATCTTCCAGCTGGCCAACATATCTTACAATTCGCTTTACCCGATTTTCGCTCAAGCCAGTCCACCCGTGGGAAGAGACCTGTCACCTGAAGAAATTGGACTTTCCCTGGCATTCGCAGGTGTCATTACGATCGTCTTCCAAGTTGGGCTGTTTGGCAAGCTAAGAGAGAGGATCGGCAACAAAACCACGTATAGAGTCGGTCTTGCAGGATTCGTTGTCGCATTCGTGCTCATGCCCTGGGTTGGCTACAAGGAACCGAAGGGCCGTGGACTCGGCAGCGGAAAGATTGTTTTATGGATTGAACTAGGGATCGTGCTTATCATCAAGACACTGGCGGCAGTTGGGGGACTGACGTCTGCGTTGCTACTGGTAAGTTCTGCTCGTACTTTATATTCCTTCCATCTCCTATCCTCTTGCTTAGCAGTTGCTGAGGTGACTATTAGATTACGAACTCAGCACCGAACCACAACGTGCTGGGCACTCTAAACGGGCTTGCGCAGACGCTGTCGGCTGCCGGGAGGGCGGTAGGTCCTTTCATTTCAGGAGCTCTGTTCTCAGTATCTACACGGATTCAGCCCAAGGGCGAAGCGTTAGCTTTTGGTGTCTTTGGTGGGATCTCCTTCGTAGGATTCCTCCTAAGCTTTGGCATCAAAGGCCAAAACCTCGAGGCGGAGGGCTGGGACGAAGAAAGCTCGAGCTCAGACGATAGTGACGATGATGTAGAAAATGGGGAGCCCTCGCCCGTTCGCAGGTAGTAACGTGCACCTGTAACTGTCTCTCGACCATAGGAGGAAGCTGTTACATAGAGGGTGGCGCTCATCCTACTCACTTGAACGCCTTGTTCAGGACACCATAAATCTCCCACATGTTTTCGTCGGCGTCACCGGGCATACGGGCGGTGCAGCGAAATTTCTTGCTCCGTAGAATGTGCATTTAAGAAAGGCATTATTGGACTAGAGCAAGGTTCTCCTTGCCGGTATAAAAGCGTAAAGTTCACAGATACGTGGAGTTGTAGAGGCTTGAAAATAGACAGGCCGTTTCTGAAAGGCAGCGTTCGATCTCTAGCTAGAGTGCAGATGCTTCTTTATCTTACGAGCACCTGTTTCGCTTCACGTCTCAACTTCTACCAAACTTTTTTAAATTTCCCAGAGCGTGACGTCGGGCATATATCCTAGATTTTTACGCGGGCAGTCCCTGCATCGAGTTACTTGTTTCTCTCATCTCGCCGATATCTCAGTCAGTCACCATGTACTGTCCAACGGCTCGTCGGAAACTTCTGTTGTCCTTTATCCTTCTCGCTCTCACTGTTCTGTGTTGGTTAAGCACCCGACGACGCTTAGACAGTCAAACTCGTCGACTTCATTCATCTCACCTGCCAATCCGCTTCCCAGTTACTCAAGTACAACAGAGAGCAGCTCGCTCGAACGCTTCCAGGTTGACGCCTCCCCATCGATCTGATCGACACACCGTCTTTGGAGAAAACAGTGGCTTCAAGAATTCCTTCTGGACTGCTCCAGCACAGTTTTCCCCCTTTGCACCATTGTTTCGTTGCACGAGGATGCCCAACAAGTACACGCAGCATATCCGCCTGGACGCCCTTATTCGCAACATCTCAATGGCAGTCCCTGAAAGCCAGAGCAACAACGATGCACACTTCAACCCCACCATCATTTCTTTACCATCCTGGTCTCCGAACCAATACCTCCTAGTCAGCAGGGTGGTGACCAACGGTCTGCACCAGCACAACGTCCTTTGCGAGGCTAACATCTGCTCTAAGAACTGTAGCACGACCAGCGAATGCGAGATCCCCTGCAGTCATGAGGACGTTGCTCTGTTGGGTCCAGCTGGGGGTATGAGATGCGCGACCAAGCCAAAGGTGCTCAACGTCCCCCCTACTCCAGCTCATAGGTGTGAGGGTAAGTTCGTGAACTATGTGGATATACCTGGTTTCCATGACCCGAGGATCTTTTGGAGTGGTAGAGGCGAGCCATTAATGATCGTGAACTCCCAGTGAGCATGGCCAAATTCTCTAGATGCGGGACTATGAGAACTAACGCCTACAGGTCACGCTATGCTTGTTTCGGCCTATGGATCATTGATTTGCGGACATTGCACTCTCCTTTACAGTCTCTTTTGGCGTCGTCGCCAGTCTATCCATCGCTAGGAGCTCTGATGTCCTATCCTACACTTACGGAGCTCACCCGTCAACCACTATCCGCCAGGTCCACTATCGAGAAGAACTGGATGTACTTCTCACACAACACCCAAAGCTACATCCATTACGAGATAGCACCTAACACACGCAGCTATGCCAAGCTGATCGGAGCTGGGTTTACCACACAGAACCTAACGGACCCGGACGAGCTACCCTGTCTTGTCGGACTGGGGCGCTCCACAGATGCTGCGAACTCATCGGGGACATGGCATCAGTCTTCAAACTCACTGAGGCTTATACTATGTCACAGGGAAGCGACAGACTGCTCCTCGAACAGCAGCGACACGGTCTTCTTTGCCGTCATACACCGCAAGCACGACAACGGCCTTGGTTTGCCACTTCGTTACGAACGATACTTTATGGTTTGGTCAGGAGCACCGCCTTTCACGATGATCGGTGTGTCTCAGTATCCGATTCTCTTCGCCAACGAGACAGCATCAGGATGGACCGAAGAACAGAACTGGGACGATGACCCTAACAACCCAAATGCATTCGACCTGAACGAAAATGGGACGAAGTCGTGGAAGTACGGTCCGTACTTCACGTATACTGTGAGCATTGCATATGCTTGGGGCAGACCCTTAGATGAAGCTACAGACAAGAACGTGGGATATCTGGATGACGAGGTCGTTGTCGGCTTAGGTATCTTCGATCAGTGGCAGGGCTATGTGCGAGTGAGAGCGGAGGGTTTGGTGAGCTGCCTGAGAGCATGTCCGGGACGTTCGCCTTTGTAACCGACATGGGATCCATCGAGTAGCGCCTGTCTGTTTGTAGCTTCGGTGATGTGGACAATTCCGAGTCGAAGATGGAGTTGAAACAGGTGCATAGGGGCCCCAGCTAGGTCTGGGAGTGTGCCAGAAGCTTCCTGCCTATTCACTATTTGTATCATATGCCAGGCAGTCCGGTCGAGTTCGTATTCAATGTCTGTGATGTTTCAAAGCGATCCTAGGTCTACGCTCTATAGTGACTCCAGAACCGTGGTTCCGTGTCAACACCGCATCAGACGAGCACAGCACGCTCCTAACTGAGACTAGTGTCCCGAAGCCATCAGACTGAGGTACACTCCCCAAGCAACACCGACGGCACTACCCACAACCACTCTCCGATCAACAGGCACGACCGTAAAGTTCATCAAGCTCACCAATGGCCACAGCTTTAGTCCCGCCATGACCAGCGGCCAAAAGTCTCTCTTAATGGCACCCTGTATCTGCACCCCGTTCAGCCCCTTCATCGCGCCCATCCCCCCTATGAATGCCACCGTATTCAACGCCGCTCCAAGCGTCTGATCCAACACGAACTTGATGATCGTATTCCGCACATTGAGTTTCCTCTCCGCTTGGACGGGCTGCGACGTGATTGTGGTTTCGCGGCCCTTTTCGTCTGTGAACGTCTTGGGCGCAGCGGGTTTGGTGGGATGGGTGAAGCCTGGGAAACTGTCCTCAAGGAAACCTTGCCAAAGGAAGTTAGGCGGTGTGCTGAGGAGAGCGAAGAAGACGAATTGAAGAAGAGGAGTCGTGGCGATGGAGAAGGGGCTCTGGGACGGAGTTCAGTAAGGTTTCAGAGGATGACGGAGCAGACACGCTCACATTCTCTCTGTACGCAGAAATGGCTTGGGCTAGTAGATTGGATGTTGCACTCAGGACAGCCGCTTGCACGGTTGCATTAACAATCGGCGAAGGCATCTCTCAGTTCTGGATGCAAGTCACGGTCGGACTCGACTTGTTTAGTAGCCGGTGTAGGTGTGATATAAAGTTGTCACTGAATAGGTGGATTGGCGGAGGACGGACAGTTGCTGACTATCGACTGATCTATTGGGAGAACTGTGGCAGGACCAATGGAAGATAGAGCAGGGCAGATAGTAAGGTACGTAGTCAGTCATACACCACAGAAACGCATCGTCTATTCAAGCTTGGGTTGCTGCTAGTGATTTATCGCTTTCCGATCGAGCTCCAGCAGTGACGTCGGGTTGCAACTGCAGGTGCAACTCGCAGCTCGTGCCCAGGATTCCACCCGGAACTACGTACCTCCACCCCGGCGCGCGCGCCCCGGCCGTCCGATAATTCCAGGTTCGCAGCAGCTTCGGGAGTGCTGAGCAGAGCAAGCTGCCATCTCCGTAGTGAACCTCCCTAACTCTCAATTCTCCTATACCAAGTTCAATTGCACTATGGGGGCGAACCAATCGCAACCTAACGCTCCTACACAACATGTGTTCGCCGCGTACGTACTGTGAGAGCATCCACGCGATTTCGCAAAGCAACTGACCAGCGCATACAGAGATGCTCCCGTTCGGTTCTCGAGTGAGATGGTGAACTCACTGCAGAGTAGCCCAGAGGTATGCCTGATAGGTTCTCCATTTATTCATGAGCGCCAACATAGGGTTTCAGACAGATTCGACACGTGCAAGGAACCTAGAACTCCAGATCCAGTCGCGGGTGACCTCCGAGCTTGAACGATTGCAAGCAGAAGAGAACAAGAGACTCGCAGACATTAGCACCAAAATCTCGGAAGAGCCAGATACTGCCGCCTCCGACGCATCTTCTTCCTCGATCCTGACGCAAGCGGCGGAGAAGATTACGGGCAAAGACCTTAGTGGAAATAAACAGCCATTGTCAAGGGACGTAGTGTCAAAGGACATTGAAGAGTTGAGGAGGAAGCTGCAAGGGAGGAAAAAGGTGGAGCAGATGGACAGAGCCGTAGAGAAGGCGAAAGACGAGCTGGTGCAATGCTTAAGAACAAACGACCGGAGACCGCTCGATTGCTGGAAGGAAGTGGAGAACTTCAGGCATGAGGTTGGGAGGTTGGAGAAGGAGTTTGTTGAGAGGACCATCAGGTAGTCACGGAAGAATATCGGTGCCAGGGTGGCATCGCAGCGAACGTACAACAAAGCAGGAGCCCGTAGGTCATTCAGCGCCGCAACAATCTCCATTTTAGCTGAACGTTTGCGGGGTCTCAAGCGGATGCAGGCTTCGTCGAAGCATGGCGTAGTTCTCCATCTCTTCATTACTAAACTGTCGAGGTTCGACATCGGATTGTTCATTAACTATCAAAGCTTCGTTACCAACCTTCAAATGCTAAGGTATCTGCAAACCAGTTCGGACGTTTCTGTATGCAAGTGTCTATCTCTTTTCATCTTCTGCTGCATTCTCGACCACATTTACCATAAATGCTCCGCCTAGGAGTATGGCTGGCTCGTCGATGTTGTGATGTTCGTAGCTACGCGCACACGAAAGGTCAGTACCCGCTGCGGGACATTCAAGCGGAGCATGTTGATCGCTTACCTCAAGGTTCCGACACCTCCTGCCTCTAGCAAAAGACTTGGATTTTCTGCAATATGCTTTTTGACCCATCTTGCTGCGAAGGCTCTCAGGATATGTCCGTGAGCCACGATGAGCACATCACACGGCGGCGCCTGTCCTTTGGGCTTTCCAATTGCCGGCGCATGGAAGCGTTGCCGGATATCTGCAATCAGCCGGTCCAGCCGGTCTGTGATCTGTTCTGGGGATCTATACAACTCTCAGTAGGCGCCTTGTCAACCATCTCGGCTGTCGTTCAGCATTGCCCCACGTACTCTCCGCCCGGACACCCATCCCTCCAAATATCCCAGCTCCCAAGGCCATTCTTCTCCCTTTCCTCCCTGATCGTCTTGCTGGTGAGGCCCTCGTAGTCACCGTAGTCCCACTCCCTGATATCCTCCGTCACCTGGACCTTGGCACTCGTTCGGACCGCTGCATTGACATCGTGCTCGTGGTCGGCTTGCCATGGGAATTTGTCCTTGCAGCCCAGGGAGAGAAGTTCGAGTGTTCGTTGGGCGCGCCGACGGGGAGACACGTAGCTAGGGAAGTCAGAGTCAGCGGAGGGACTGGGGTTTAGTATGGCTGTGATGTACATGTGTGCGAGATTGCTTGGAACAATCAGTCTGTCGTCGCCGACCAGAGCTGCCCCAGTAGCTCGAATGCGCTTCTCGCCGTTAGCTGTTAATGGCAATTCCGTAGTTCCTAGAGAGTCGCCGTCAGCTGTAGCCAATGGGACGGATTTGGTATCGCCCTGTGGAATGTGCGGACCTGTATGCCGTCCGTTCAAACTCCACTCAGTTTCTCCATGCCGTATCACGAAAACCCTAGGGGTGGTCATATTCCGAGTTGCGTTGGTGGGGTTTGCCGAATCAGTAAATGCAAGTGAAGGTAGTAGATGTGAAGAAGATACGACAGTGAACAGCACAACAGCCAAGTGGGGTCCCTGATGGCATTTTAAGAGGCCCAGGGCGCATCAAACGCCATTATTATGCAATGAATTTATCATCCCCAAGATGCTTGCGTAGTGCCCCTCGGAGTCCCCTGACTGCCACAGTGCCCCGCCTATGTCATGGTGGACTAAGGGGGGCAGAACAGCCGGTACCTGGATGCTTGCCGGGGCAGTCCTACGCTGCTACTGAGCGGCTCCCGAGGGCTGACCAAGGAGCTCTCTGTCGAGGTAAGCAGATTACGGAACATCTTCATACCCACATCGTCAACGTATCGCTAGGATTCCCAAAGGCGTGCGTTTTCAATCGCCTATGATACGGTCACTGACTCGTTGTTGAGCTGTGACCATAAGAAGGGTATTTTCGAGCGATGCAAAAATACCATAGCATTCTCTACAACGTATTACCACTACATCCTCGAGTAACAAGGAACTTGCCGGTATTGCCCATAGCAGGTAGATGTCAACTAAGGTATATCCCTTCCTCTGTCCCGTTGCTCCCAAGATTAGCATCCCCAAACCACACTGAAATTCCCTGCATGCAGAGGAGGGCCAACAAACTGAGGGAACAGCAAAAGCTTTAAAACTAAGTCTATGAAACATGCTGATAAAAGAGAATGCCACTTTTCAAGGTGTTGCGGCGTGTCAACGAGCAAACAAGCATTAAAGGAACCGTGTATCTATGAACAATGCCGAGCAGCGGTTGCGGAGATCGTAAATTCGATTGAAGAGGTGAAGCCGAGGCGTTACAACTGGCGCCTGCGAACCGAGACGCGAAGTCTCTGTATGTACGCTGAACGTCTCAAGATTGTGAGCGCGAGTCGCTCTATTGCAAAAATGTATGTGCTCGAAAATATAGGACGAAGTGGGTACCCGGGATGGTCAGCCAAGGAGCCACCGTACGAGACGTTACGTGTAGACAAGGTGATTCCACGACGACGACCTACAGCAGATGTGGACGTGGCCGAGGACAAAAGACTGGTTGGTGGGAATGGTGCTAGCCAAAAGAGTGAAATTCAATAAAGCAGACGGAAACCTTCTATGCGATCTCGGCAGCCAGAGAAACGCGATCCGTGGGGGGGATGCTACTGTCTCGAGAGCCGTTCCAAGGCGGACCGTACCAGTACACACCGACGGATCACGTTCACCGGCCGACAGACTTGTTTCGATACCCCAACAACACGAACGGGTCGAATGTGCCCTGAGAAGGCCTCAGTAAGGCCGGTAGAATGCTGATAATACTAGCAGACCTCAAGACAATGACTGCCGCTCCGCATGTTGTTCGACCGCAATCCAGTCGACTTGGCCGGCATTCGCCTCTAGCGGACGCCGATAGGGGGTCGGGGCCCTAGGCTGCTTTGGCTGCTGTAGGCAGAGTTTTCGGATTCTAATTGAGTGCTATCACCGCTACCCGCGCTAGCACTCGCACTTCCAGTCAGACTGCGAACTTGAGGGCCTTTAGCAGGCGGATATAGATGATTGCTCACCCCAGCATGTTGCTCCACTTGCTGAGCCATTCCATTCTGGTGCGGGTGTTGCGGCATAGGCTGTCTCATGCCCGGAGGGCTTGGCCTCCCATTTGGTCGCGGGTAGCTGTTCGGCGGTGATGGTCTTCCCCCCGGCCGCGGAGCGGGGCTCAACGGATTCCCTGGAGACTGGCTTGTGCGCCTGGAAGGATAGGGTCCATAGGCTGCGCCTTGTTGCAGCTCATCCAAGCGTGCCGCAGTAAGGGAGTTCGACCGTGACTCCTGATTGATGGCCTGACGATCAACGTTCCCGTACCTGTTCGATGAGTAGCCCATGAGGGGGTTGTTCATGATAGAATCGTGCAACCCAGGAACATCGTCCATCAGGCGCGCGCTTGTTCGCTTCTGCTTCATGTTCGGCCTCCCAAACGGATTGAACCCTCTTGGGCCTCCTTGTGATGCTAATTCTGGGTTCTTCCTCAGTTGGCTGGCACTCGGTGTTTTCCGAGTCCTGCGGGATGTGACACTCATCATGTCGAAATTGTCCGGGTCGATCATGGGAGGAGTTGGGCCACCCGCCATCGGATCGAAGAAGTCGTCTTCATCGTCGTCATCGTCAAAACCGCCTGCCGGAGACGCCTGCGGAGGTCTGCGCATTGGTGGGCCTCTCCGATGAAGCTCTTGCTCCCTCTCCCTCAATGCGAGCTCCCTCTGGCGAATCATCAACTCGCGCTCACGCAAAGCCAAATCACTGGCAGAGGACGCCATTCCGTTCTGATCCACATATACGCCGCTGGATCCATCCGCGATGCCCCCTTCCGGTACGTTATCATAGAGCATTAGGTGGCTGAACTCTTCCAGATCGTTGCCCTCGAAAGATGGCCGCCTAGCCAGTGGTCCACGCGGAGGGTAGCCGTTCTGGCCTGGTCCCCTAGGTGGGAACCCGTTCATGGGCGGGGGGCCACGCCTCATCATTGGCGGTGCTCCATTGATGGAAGGTGCCCGGCTGCCGGGTCCGGGTCGCATGCCGTTCTGTTGAGGGGGCGGGCCGTTACGCATAGGGGGTCCCCGCGGTTGGGGTCCGGATGCAAGTCTGGGAGGCGGAGCGCCGTGCAAGGTTGGAGAGGCGGGTTGCTCGTAAGACTTCGCTTGGTTCGAAAGGTTCAAGTGGTGTAGGATGGCGTACAATGTTTCTATCCGAGGCACTGGTATCGAGACCTCCTGAGCAAGCTTTACCGGCGAGCCTAGATACGTCTCAACCTCCATGGGCCGCTTGGCTGAGAAGTCCTGATACATAATGCTGTTTGTGTCGGAAGGTGCAATCATTTGCTCTATCGTCCGTTCCTTGAAGTCGTCTGTAAATGTACAGCCCTGCGCCTTTGCAACCACGAGGAGCTCGTCGATGCACTCGTGAATCATTTGCCTCACGCCGATTTTCTCCATGAGTTCGGCGTGGTTTGATGTCTCGAATATGACGCTTGCGGGATGAAAAGCAATTGGGCTAGGTACTGTTAGCTTTGAACAAAACATGCGAAATAGCATGCGGAGGTAAGGTCGCGGGGTGAGGACTGACCCGATCATTCTCTCATATTGTTGTTGGCGAATATTGGGCGATACCTTGCAGTCTACCTGGCCGGAGCTCAGCGTCATTGCAAGTGCCTCAGCCATATCAGACTGGATAGAAGCCGGGATGGAAGGATTCGTGTTTGCAGGCCCAACCCAGACATCCGTTGCACCCCTGTGTTCGAACTCGCTGGCCGCCAGCTGCACGATTTCAGCTCCCGAAACTAGAGAGAGAACGACGTTGGTAGGAAAGCGTTGCTCCAAGTAGGACTCGATCCCCAGAGCGGCGGTCGTGTTGATAAGTATGCAGGTGTGCTGTGGTGATACTACGGATTCGATAACAGCGGCGATGTCGTAGACATCCGGAAGGGCCTTGACACATAGGAGCACATAATCGAATGGTGCTTTAGACGCTGCCGCTGCTTCTTCTGGTGTCCGCACAACTATACCACCGTTAGCGAATGTTCTCCGAGATCCGACAGCAACCACCCGTGGTTACGTACCAGAACGCGGCTTGAACCGTTCATTGCCAAACAACTTCGACCTGCACACCAATTGTCAGCTCCCACATATTCTGAAGGGTGGGACACAGTGCTCTGCCAATGGCTGAGATACGTACTGAAATGAGATGCCGTACTGGGCGACCCCCTCGTACCCGGACTTCCACACTAATGTGACGTCGCACGCATTCGTTGCTTGTAGGCGCCATGACAGGAAGGCAGAAACGGCATTCCCACCCACTATAATTATACACGTCAGCTTTCCGTGTCTGTGATCGCTCACACTGGAATACACATGCAAAAGCCCGGAGTGGACCGAAGCTGGGATTCGAGCTCGGAGATGGAGTGCCGGGAGCGAAAGCATCGCAGAGCTATCTCCAAGCTTGCTGATGACGGCAGAGCAAACGCACCTGATAGGATCCGCAATCGCGGCGTCACCGGAGCCATGGTCCTTCAGATACCCAAGCACAAATTGATGGAGTAGGCTCGGAGTGGTATGAACAACGAGGGATGAAAGAAATGGGAGAAGGTCGTCAGCGAGAGAGGGATGCCAATTGCTGGCTGCGGGCGTGAGGTGACGGCGACCGAAACCGATGCAGCGCACGACCAAACTGAGGCAGAATGTGAATGGATGAAGTGAGCTGCGAGCGTTGGATAACGTCGTCGGTTGGCTGCCGGAAACGAAGGAGGGTAATTTCTCACGCGTATTAGGTAAACGTCGGGGCAGGGAGAAACGAGCGGATTGCCTTTTCGGCTTGCGTCAAGGATGTACGTAAGACTCGTCCAGAATGTAAAACGACCTGAAGCTCTAATGCTCGCGCTGTGGACGCGTGGAGTAAGGTGTTTGTTGCTCAGATGGAGGTCGACGCAGGAGGTGCGAAGGAAGAGTTTTGAGAAAGATGGGTCGGGCTATCAAGTGTGTTTGATTTGGCCCGTTACCGTGTAGAGAACAGAGTGAGACCGGGGGGGTAGGGGGGTTTTTTGGCTCGCTAATCAGAGAGCGCGAGAGACAGAGAGAGCAGCAGAAAGAGGCGAGGGCGAAGGGACAAGGGTAAGCACTCGGGCGACTCTTGAGCTCCAGAAACTTGTTGTTGGCGCGCAGAAAGGAGCAACCCGAAAAGCACTGAGCACTCGGCAGCTACACGCTACTGCGCTGGCCGACTCGATGATGCTTTTCTCTTTCTGCGACTTTTGCTCGGCCGAGTCTGGTGGCTCTTGTCGTCCACGCTATGATCACTGTGGGATCGTCTGTCAGGGGGATTCTCGTTTGTCAGGAAAGCACCTCTTGTTCTTGCTGGTATGGGACCCCACGTCTCTGCAATGTACGATACCTTTTGTGATGAAAGGGAAGACACAGTCCAAGCTGGACAGGCTCATGCAACACGATGATGTCGGCAGGGATTAGCACGCGGTGGCTGACGCGACAGTAGGTTGCGGGCTTCGGTTAGACCGTTCCCGGTTGGAGATCAATCCTGACTTGGACCTTTTGCCCTCCAACAAAACTCGATTCGGCCATGCCCACGGATGTGATAATAGGTTACGGCACTCACTGGCCCTGCGTCGATCACTTGTGAATAAACTGTACGGAGCACTACACAAAAGCAGTCACGTTGTATGTATTCACTGCTCAGGTTTGCAGACGCCCTACGAGCTAGGCAATACTGCTGCAACGGCCATGCTGTGAGCATAGCAGGCTCACCCCTTCCATCCGCCTCCCCCCAGGCCAAACCTTCCAGCGTCTCGACACCCGTTAGTTTGGCCACCACCGTGCCTAGGACGTCTGCAACGCGAGAGAGATGGGAAGGGCTTCCATTGATGTTCCTCTGCCAGACATTGTTATTCCAGAGCATCTAGACTCCGCCATCACAGCATCGACTGTCGACGGCAAAACTTCTATGAATAGCTAGGCAGGTGTTCGCCGCGGTACCTGAAGATCATCACGCCTGATTATTTTTATTTGACCTCGTCGCCATTCGCTCTCGCATCCAGACAAGGATCGCCGGCGATCCGTGCGCGGGCTGCCGCTGACGTGCTGGCGCGATTCAACGTTGCCGGGCCTTTGGAAGTGATTCACCTCATTTATTTACCTCCCACCACCGCCTGTGAGCGTTTGTTGTCCGGCGCACTAAAAAGGGGGGGCCTTGCCGTGCTCCAACCGACTGACCAACCGACCGTTCTGTCCGCCTGCCGAGTGCCTGATCCTTGAACGGGCCAAACCTCCAACGGCTTGCGCGATGAAGCAATTCATAGGATCTGTTTTGCGTTGAGCAGCGACAGATGCACAAGGTTTGCGCCGACTACGCGCCTTGTTATCAGTCCCTTTTGGGCTTTGTCTCCCCTTCATGGATTCAGGCTGGAGGCGTAAGGGAATTAGCCATGTATCGCAGTCTCAGGCAGACCTGTCGTAGAATTTAGCACCTGGTGCAATCTCCGTCTCCAAAACAGCAGATTACCAACCATGACCGAAAGCTGAGATTGCGCTGTGCGATCTATACGGTGCTATTGTCCAGGATGGCTCGTAGAAAATCTCATCAAGGGGACTTGCAGCGGCAGAACAAGAAGAGCAATTCAGATCCGCTTCCTTTTCATTGCAGAATATTTGCTGGGGCAGGAATCTACCAGGATCCCCGATGCTTGGCGTCTGGACTTGATATCTCCACTTCTCGGTCTCCGGAAGACGTGATAGAATGGACACAACAAGGGATCAGCTGTGCCATCGGTGATTAGGCTTCCGTCCGAATCCGTACAGATAACGACTGTGGTCTTGGCTCACGGTCTAAGACGCATTTTCACGCGATAGAGCGCTTGTTGAAATCCGCGACTTACCAGAACGTGAAATGGTTCCCTCGCGTTCTTGCCGTCGGCATCAACACCAACATCGTCACCAGTATCACAAATAGCACCTGCTCCTGCTTTTGAAGAGTCTGCTCCAATCGTAAAGCTACATTGCACTGGGGAAAGGCTAGTTTGACATTCTGATAACATTCAAACCCCATTCAATTTTGAAGGTAAAGGAAGATACCATAGTCTGAACGCCCGAAAATCACAGCCCACTGCGTTTTGTCGGTTTTGAGAGCTGCTGAGGCATAAGGCCACACGAAAAATGCTAACACGCGCTTCCTTGGTGCTCCTGCCAACGGCTAACACGTTACATGCAAGGAGCGCGCTCACGTGGACAACCTTATGAGTAGCAGCCAATACAACTACCCGTCATAGTCCTTACTTGTTCATGTAAGAGTCTGCGCTGATGCCATCTTCAGGGAACTCCCTATCTTGTTGTCAGCGGCAGCCGGAAAAACAGTCACGGGCAACTCACGGAAGGGCAACCTCAAAGCGCTTCTCAATCGACTTGAGCACCTCCTCGTCGGTTTCGCTGCTGACGAAGGATATGCTCAAACCCTTTGTTCCAAACCGACCTGCTCGGCCGACACGGTGCAGATACGAGTCGGCGTCTGCAGGCAAATCGTAGTTGATCGCCAAGTTGATCCTTTCAATATCGATACCACGACCGAAAACGTCCGTCGCGACGCAGATACGCTTGTTGAACTCCTTGAACTCCTTGTATCGTTTGATTCTAGGCACTCGTCAACACACAGCTGCATTCCTTTGGAGAGACTGGTGGTCGCTCACCTTTCTTCCTGACTCACACCAGAGTGCACAGCAATACTGGGGAAGTTGCATTCGCGAAGGAGCCTATCAAGCTCGGTGGCTCGCAGAGTGCTCTTGACAAAAATGATGACTTGATTGAACTCCAGTGTGTCAAGGAGGTCATTGAGCTTACGATTCTTCTCTCCTTCACTGAGTTTGATGTAGTATTGCTGAAGACCGTGTAGCGTGAGCTTAGTCTCGTCGTCGACATAAATCTCCAGAGGGTTCTGCATGAACTTCTTGCAGATCGGCCGGGTTTCCTGGGAGAGAGTGGCGCTGAACATCATAACCTGCTTCTGGGTAGGCGTAGCTCGGAAGATTTCTTGCACGTCCCGACGCATATCTTTTTGACCAAGTAAGCGAAGCCGTCTCGTCTGCACCGGAGTTCCGACTTACCAATCTGGTCAAGCATCTTGTCGCATTCATCGAGCACAAATCTCTGGATGTGATTGAGGCGCAGCTTCTTCTCCCTGACAAGGGCGTTCAAACGACCTGGAGTACCGACAATGATGTGTGGATGGGTGTCCTTATTGGACAGAATCTCGATGTCTTTCTGCATGGGTGTACCACCATAGAAGACAGCGGTCTTGACCTCTGGCATGTACTTGCTGAAGCGAGCATATTCGTTTTTGATCTGATAGGCCAGTTCACGTGTGTGACACATGACCAAAACTGAAGTCTCGCCTGCAATGGGTTCGAGCTGCTGAAGAGTGGCAAGCACAAAGACGGCTGTTTTACCCAGACCGGATTTCGCTTGGCAAAGGACGTCGGTTCCAAGAATCGCTTGAGGGATGCAGACTTGCTGGACTATAAGTAGTATCGAGAGGATGTTAGACTTGGACGGCCATGGAAGTTTTATGCAGAGAATCAAGTGATTGGGCGCCGTGGCGCGTCCGTCCATCCATTTGTTGATCTCAATGTTGATGAGGCCCGGGGCACTTTTAAGAAAAGCTGATGCTCAAGCCACCTCCATGCGTCCGCTCGATCTTGTGTTGCCTCCTGACAGCTCAGTACCATCTCTGTATGAGCCGTTTCACAGCTTGCGCACCTCCGACTATCAAAGTCGAACTTCGAGGGAGGAGTACTCAGTGTCTACCACTACTGCGACAAGCAAGGGACACAAGTTGCGCAAGGCATACAGGGTGAGCAGACTGAGCCGCCTTCTTTACCGTCCAAAACTTTCTTCCATGTTGTCGTTTGAGGCTCAGCCTGAATGGTTGAGATGGATGGACGGACGCTTCCACGTAGGGGATGGGAGCTGTTTGGGAAAATTACTATGACTGACCCTCGGACGGATGCTCGAAACCGCAGTCGGTTATGGCTCGAAGAAGTTCCGGCTTCAACAAGAAATCGCGGAATCCAGTCGAGTGTATGCCCACATAACTCCCTTTCTTGTCTGCGCCAGCGCCGGTAACGGTCAAGTCGCCCTTCTTCGTCTCTCCGTTAGCTACTGCTCCAGTTGCTCCGGTTGCGACCGGCTCGTTGGTGCCGAGCTCTTCGTCAGAGTAATCGATAAGATCCTCCTCGTGCGACATAATGGGTTCGCGTAGACTGAAACGGTTGATGAAGAGACAGGCTGAGGAACGGCCAAGTGGTTCAGGCAAGAGTTATTCCGGTGGGTAGAGATCACAGGAAACCCCAAAAGTTGAGTCGAGAGGAATGCTACAAGCGCGTCCGTTGCGTAGTCCAACCGAGAAATATAGATATCTGAGACAGCAGCGCCAGATAAGTGAAGCTCGTTCAAGGTGCTGGTGATGGTGAAAGCTTTGTCGTTGTGAAGAGTCAAACAATAGCAAGGAGTGCAGCAAAAGCTCAAGTTTGATGCAGACAACGATTCCGGTTTGCTTTAAGCGACGCACTAGCCACAAACGGAAAAGGCAGCCCACGTGATGTGGACAAACCCGATGCATCTTGCCTCAGAGGCTGCATGTGAGCATCCAGAAATGCCGTGGCAGCTAACCAGTATCAAGTTGCCAAAGACTCTTGTCGTGTCAGACCCGACTGTGCTCTCAGGCCTGCGTGGTCTGTCTAAGGGCGACTAAACCGCATCACCCACTGCAATGGCGGAGGGAGCAGGGAAAGGTTCCAGAGGCGGATCGAGCAAACATTTGTATTCTCGAGTTTCCTACCTGTATCAAGCCGCATCTTACCTGGCCAGCAAAGACTTCAGTGTTCACAGTCCTTCTAAAGAAACACATGTCCAAGACAGTCAAGAAGTAGCAGGTGACGAACAGTCACCACGCTCCGAGGAAGAGAAAGCCTATGATCCCTCAGAAGCGACTTATCCGGGAGCACTGCCGGCATATTTACTCGCGCAAATGCGATCGGTTTCGCTAAAGGCTCAACTGCATCTCTCGGGCAACATCAAGGGCTCGATGTGCAAAAGCTGCAGCTCTGTCCTTATACCTTCCGTCACCGCTGTCGTGTTCATGGAAAACTGCAGCCGACATGGCAGCAAGCCTTGGGCGGATGTCCTAGTCCTGGAATGTCGACTTTGCGGGTTCAAGAAGCGGTATCCAGTTGGTAGTACCAGACAATCACGCAAGGCTTCTAGGCGAAACGGCGTTAGCAATGAAGAGCCTGCCAACAACCACCACCAAAAATAAGCCTCAGGTCGATGACGACTCGCTGGAAGTGTCAGGGCATATCACTTGCCCAACCCGCTTCACAACACGATCTCTTCACTCCCTTTGGTGCCCCTAGGCGCGTAACAATACTGACAGCCACGGAAGAGCATGTCTTGTTCGAGGTAGCATAACTCGATCCGATGAGTGCAATTGACGAGTGCTAGGCTGCCGTCCTGGTTACACCTGTGGTCTCTGCGAAGGAATCACCATGCCGGTTGGGTTGTTGCTAGCGGGATAGCCGATCATGCTTACTAGTTTCCATCTCGAACAGACTTACACAGACTCACACAGACTGAAATTCAGCCCTCACCGTCAGGAACTGCAATAGGATCTGTCCTTGAGTTCAAGCTCCCCCCACTACCCGCTCGTCCTGGCCTCCGCTTGTAAGCAAACCGAATGAGCAGAGAAGAAGCATGCGACACAGCTGCTGAGGTCCTACGTTTCAGTCTGGGGAAGATCAAACTTTGCCTGTTGCTAGCCGAGGTTTCTATGACGATATCTAAGCCTGAACATACAGTTGGTGGGTACATATAAGCCAGGTTTGGCAGTCTATATCACTTTTGCTCCGTTTCTACCTTTCATTCTGTTCTCGAGCCATTTCTGTAACCCACATGCTTGTTGTCCAAAGGCTGACAGCCAAAATATCAGACAGATTCAGATAGCGTCGTCTCATGGCTCGAGATGAGTGCCAAGTCCTTTCATGCTAGTTCCCGAACGAAAGAGAAAGCCATGCTCACTTCGGCAATGGTTTGTAATTCTGAGTCATTGATATCTTAAGACCACAAATCGATCTGGCTACTGAAGTTTGTATGTGCTAGGTGCTAAGCTTTAACAAAGACTCCCAGCACCCCATTGTGTTCAGATCTCCGCTTACTGATGCTCGTGACTTGGGCGAGATATTCCGCCACAGCGGAGAGCAGGAGACTGAATGATAAGACGGCATTCCTCGGGTCTGGGCGATAGATGTCATATACAGGCGAGCAAAGTCTGTGCGAGGCAGTCCCGTGGCCGCGATGCACATGCACCGCCTTCACAATGCACTTCATCAGAGGAACTCCCTGGCTTCGTTTGCGATGAGAGGATTCAGACGAGTACAATAGGCTCACCGTGCGCCACAGAACGTCGAATCGCGCTTGATGGACTGTCTAAGAATCCTTTCCGTAATGGTAAGCAACAGAGGTGCCAGGGCGCATACAGTTGTCTCATCCGTCTGTCATTGTATGGCCCCAGGCCGCTTCCATTAATTTTCGTGATAATTTGATGAGACGGGTCAGAAGTCAAGCAGACGTACAACTTTCAGGATACCTTGGTGATACCTCTGCCTTGAGCGCTCCAAATTCTCTAACAATTGTTGTGACACTGATGAGACTTGAAAGAATCTTGCAAGTGGTATAAACATCCGCTGACCAGACTGCTGGCAATAACATCCCAGATCATGAAACACTGAACTGTACAGTGGACCATACTTTGACCCACAGTACGGGACAACATGCTTAATGCGTGGGCGAGAGAGCAGCCGATAATATCTGGAGCTACATCCATCTCATTTCTCACCTGTCTTAACAATGATGCAATGGTTCATTGTAAATTCTCAACATCACTTCAAAGGGGGTTTAATCCGAGGTTGTGGATTGGGCACGCTACCCCAAGTGGCTTTTCCAGTCCCGGCTCAATTGCCGATCGACCTGGGCCATGTCTGGATCGCGAACATCAATAACCGTGAACGTTAACGTACCAGGGGTCCTGTAGTGCTCAGACAGCTAGCCATGCGTTTGTTCCAACCTGCAAAGCAATCTCTCTTTCCCAAACCATTCTTCTTGGTTCATTATCGCGCGACCCATGGCAGGTATGTTACACAAGGAATCCTCTGTCGACGGCTCACCTCAGGCCTGGTGACATCCTGGAATGCTTTTCCCGCGTTGACCTTTTGAGCCCTGTCTTGCCTTACCCCACGGGGTTGATCTGGGGAAAGAAGCTTAGACCAGCCACGCTGACTGCTCACCAACTACAGCTACATCAACCGCCGTAATCGCAGGTACCGCAGCCATCGCAAGCTATCTAGATGCAAAGTATCATATTAGGAAAGATGTGGGAGCTATTCGAAGACAGAAGGCAGCAGAGAAGTCCTTTGCTGTAGCTGGTAAGCATTGTTCGGGTTTGCCCTTCGCCAGAGGATCGTGGTAACATTGTCCGCCACACGCAGCAAAGGAGGACCGACGATCGTTGTGGTACAACTTCGAAAATCAGGTATCGAGACTACCAGCCGGTGAACTAGCAATATGGTCCAGAGCAGGATGCTACACATGGCAGGAGACGCACCGGAACAGCTGCTGTTATGCTCAATTCTTGCTGGACAACGGCGTAGAACGCGGACAATTGGTCTCGCTTTACCTCACCAATTCAGCGGACTTTATCTTCGCGGTCTTAGCCTGCTGGTCGATAGGATGTGCCCCCGCTCTGATCAACCACAACTTGGGGGAGGACTCCCTGATACATTGTCTCAAGATAGCTGGGTCGAAGGTGTTGCTTGTAGACGAGGACGCTGGATGCCGCCAGAGAATTGAGGCCGTAAGGGACAGGATTGAGGGAGAGTTGGGCATGCGGATAGCCTTACTAGACAGCGATACTAGGGCAGAAATTCTCCAGCGGGAACCCAGCCGGCCACAGCGGCAATATAGGCAAGGCATGACTGCAAACTTCCCAATGTGCCTCATGTACACGAGGTAAGCTACAATCAAACCCTTCACAAAAGTTGACAACGCTGATCATGTTAGTGGATCCACAGGGCTTCCTAAGGGTTGCCCGTTTCCCTTGGCTGCTGCATGGAATCTTGGGGACCACAGAATACGGAGCGTCAACTTACAACCTTGCCCGGGCGGTGATCGCTGGTACAACTGCATGCCCTTGTATCACGGAACTGGATTCACTACCGCCGTCACCTGCATGATCAGCGGAATGACATTCTGCATCGGGAAGAAGTTCAGCGTTTCAAGGTTTTGGGACGACATTCGAGAATCTGACGCGACAGCCTTCGTATACGTTGGAGAGACCGCTCGATATCTATTGGCGGCGCCGCCTACCAAGCTGGACAAAAGTCACAAAGTGCGAGTAATGTTCGGCAATGGGTTGAGACCGGATGTATGGGCCAGGTTTCAAGACAGGTTTGGAGTCGAGACTGTATCCGAGTTCTTCAACTCTACGGAGGGCATCTTCTCTTTGACCAACGTTGCCAGGAGTAAGTGGCTTCAAGTCCGACACATCTTGCTTTCGTCGGATCAGGGCTCATTGACTACCAGGTCCCTTTTTCGTAAATGCTGTCGGCCACCATGGAGCTTTGCTCAGACGCCGCTTTCATGATGTATACATTCCTGTCGAGGTTGACTTTGACACCAACGAGATCAGCCGGGATCCAAGAACGGGTTGGGCCCGCCGGAAACCTTATGAGGAAGGCGGTGAGATACTGGTTGCACTACCAAGTGAAGCGGCGTTCGGCGGGTACGCGTCTCCTTTTTGCAAGCCATGGCAGTGACGATGCGCAATTGCTTCTACTGACATTGTCATCAGGTATTGGAACAACCCCAAGGCTACCGCAGAGAAGTTCGTCAGGGATGTGTTTCGCAAGGGCGATCTCTTCTACCGAACCGGAGATGCCCTCAGGAGATTACCAGACGGCAGGTGGTACTTCATGGATCGATTGGGCGATACGTTCAGGTGGAAGTCGGAGAATGTTGCGACCGCTGAAGTGGCAGAGGTACTAGGGCATTACCCTGGGATCAACGAAGCAATAGTATATGGAGTCCAAGTACCAGGTAAGCTTACAGTCCTACCCGGCTACGCGCTGCAGCCGCAGCCTGACGAAACAATTGCAGGGCACGATGGTCGCGCAGGCTGCGCCGCTATCCACATTGCGCCGGAACACAGGGCTTCCTTCTCGTTTCCTGACTTCCTTGCCCACTGTAGGCGGCGACTGCCGAAGTATGCCGTTCCAGTGTTTCTGAGGATAATGCAGGACGTGTCTCCAATGCATAACAACAAGCAGAACAAAGGCCCACTCAAAAAAGAGGGCATCGATCTCTCCAATATTAGCGGAGGTGACAAACTCATGTGGCTGGTTGGTAGTCCCTCCGGGCTTGCGGTCGCGGATGGTGCTGGCCCCAGGTATGAGGAGTTTGGCTTTAAGGAAATGGAGACCTTGAAGTGTGGCGATGTCAAGCTGTAGCAGACTCCAATCTCATTACTGTCATCTGGGTGCTTTGCAGAGCCTTGATGAGGCATTCCAAGTTGGCAGTCAACAGACACAAGTTGTGTACTTTGACCACTTTCTGTCCATGGCATGCTGAGAACCTGTACGCACGTTGGCATCGCTTCCGGTTCCGCCGTGTCCATGATCTTCTCTATCAGGAACCCAAATGGCCTCGCATATTCCAGACCCCCAACCCTTTTTAACAACACAAAATATCCATGGCAGCAACCTCAAGACAATCGGAAACTTATGTATTCGGGGACAGGGAGGGAGGATCTTTGAAGGCTCTGTCCCTTCTGGCTGCTGTTCATGGTTCCACATCATTTTGTCACGTTCACGCACTAAGGAATACGTGATGTACGTACTTAGGCATGCATTACTGGACTTTGCCTAGACAACCGCGGGTATGATGCAACATTCGTGCCCTTGTATCTTAAGCCTTGGTTCCCTTCTGCAAACGAAAGACATGAGACGGTCTTTACAGGTTTCAAGATTATAGTGTAATTACTGTCCACGCAGGCTCGTGTCGTACGAGACCGGGCCAGCAACGGAGCCGAGAAGAATGCATGCTTCGTGTTTCCCTGCGCGCAGAATGACTGAATACTACATCTGTATGGGACCGGCACAAACGTTCATGGAGCTGAGACCACAAACCTCTACTGACCGCCTTGGTTACAGAGAATAGTGTGGCACTACATTGGGGACAAAGGGCGTGGAAATAATTTGTTAGACCAGGCAAAACTTTTCAAAAGGAAATTGAATCATCCCAGAGAATAATTGTCCATAGCACAGATTGGCGCTGTTGTGGCTATTGGTTGTGACGATGCTAAGAATAGATGGTACGTGCTTCAAGAGAGCTGCAGAAACCCTCTAGTACGTCTAGAGGAGAGTAGGGGTGCGGAGAAGGTGGTGCCACTGATGCCAGTGTCTATTTCGTACTGTACCACACCTCAATCTATCTGCCAGTACCGTGCTGGCTCAGGCACGGCGCGATGACATGGGAACCCTGCTCGATGCAAGGACTTGGCCTCTCAAAACCATCCAGCAGCCGAAACCCAAGTGTCGTCCGTCAGGCGCTTCCGCTCCATTGTTCTACGGCATGTCAGCCACACCATATATAGCACATGCATCTTGCAACACCTTGTTCGCGTTCCAGGAGAGCACAACCAAGGAAGGGCCTGGCAACCGATCCATCAATCGCCTCCGATCAGCATTGCTGGGATAGGGAGCCGCTTCTGCCGTGTTCGTAGCAGGCGACCCTCCCTTGACGCTGGACCCAGGTTGTCTGGGCAGGTCCACCTTGCGGTCCCGGAAGCAGTCCATGGATTTGGGCGCCAGAGAATTAGATTTAATAGCGTGTGTACTGTGTAGGGTCATGATGATGGTACGCGGTAATGTTTGTTCCCCACTGTAAAATTAACCCATTGTTGAGGTCAATTTTGCTGGCTTTTCCCTAAGTGGATGCTTCAACTGCTGCTGTATCCAGCTGCTGTCAATCTATACAGTCCTATCTTCCCCTTCGGCAGCTTTCGTCGTTCGCTCGCTAGCTGCGCCGTACCGTTTGCTATACGATCCCTTTGACTTTTCTCTTTGTGTCTCTGCCCCAGTCCAAAGAAAGAAATAACCATTGAATCCCACCTTGTCTTCGCTCACTCTGTTACCTATTGATCCCCGAGCATGAGCATGGAGTACGGTCACGGGACCACGTCGTCGACAGCTACGGCTACTCCCAACAGGCCTGGCACGCCGGAGAGCGATCCCATCAGCGCTGCTCCTCGTGCTCATAATCCGTTCGCTACGCCGTACGGCTCCATGCCAGTGTCTGTAGCCGGCTCTTCCACCGCATTGCAGTATCAAGCAGCCCAACCGAGATACTTCCATTCGCGACGGGTAAAGAAGGGCGAGGTTGAAAAGCCTTGGCTAGACAAGAAGGACCCGAGGGAGAAGTGGGTGACAATCATTCCACTCATTGGCATTTTCGTCGGGTTGGGGATTGCGGGGTTCCTGATCTGGGATGGAATGCGAACTGTCGTCAACCACGTCTACTGCCCTGTACTCGACGACGACTTCTCCAGCGGCCTGAACAGCAGGGTCTGGACAAAGGAGGTTGAAGTAGGCGGTTTTGGGTGAGAAGAAGTCGCAGCATCTTTGTAGCGTCATGCCGGCATGCTAACGGGGTGAATCAGCAACGGTCAATTCGAGCAAACGACCAACACCGATGAGAATGCATTCGTCAAGGACGGGCAACTCTGGATCAAGCCAACGCTGCAGGACCCGAAGCTGATCGAGACCAACAATGTCATCAACTTGACGAGGGATGGAATCTGTACTTCGGACAAATGGTTCAACTGCATCACCAGCACCAACACGACCAACGGCACGATTGTAAACCCGGTCAAGTCGGCGCGGATCAACACCAAGGCTGGAGCCAGCATCAAGTTTGGAAGAGTGGAGGTCGTGGCCCAACTGCCGGCCGGTGACTGGCTGTGGCCCGCCATCTGGATGTTGCCAGTCAAAGATACCTACGGCGAGTGGCCTCAATCCGGTGAAATCGACATCATGGAATCGCGGGGCAACAACTACACGTACGCAGAAGGAGGCAACAACATCGTAAGCAGCGCCATTCACTGGGGGCCCAACTCTGCCAACGACGGCTGGTGGCGCAACAACGTCAAGCGGAAGGCCCTGCATACCACCTACGCCTCGGGCTTTCACACCTTTGGCATGGAATGGAGCGAAAAGTACATCTTTACCTACATCGACACCCGACTGCTCCAGGTCTTGTATACCAACTTCAACAAGCCATTCTGGCAACGGGGCAACTTTCCGCTGTCGGACAGCAACGGCACCAGGCTGGTCGACCCTTGGAGTCAGACGGGACGGGATGCGACGCCGTTTGACCAAGATTTCTATCTCATCCTTAACGTTGCCGTCGGTGCGACCAACGGCTGGTTCAAAGACGGCGATGCCGGCAAGCCGTGGGTCGACCAAAGCCCTACGGCGAGGAAAGATTTCTGGGATTCACGTGCTCGGTGGCAGCCCACTTGGGAAAAGGGCGGTCAGATGGTGGTCAAGAGCGTGAAGATGTGGCAGCAAAAGGGCTACAATGGATGCTAGGCATGCCACAGCGTCTGCAGCACATACAGTTTCTTCTTTATTCCGCTTGTCACTGGGCAGGCGTCTTGGCATATTAGACATGGGTGTAATACTTGTTTTGTAGGTAGTCTTGTCAACGCCAAAGCAACAGGTCCACACGGATCGTAATCTGCAATCTATGCTTCCCATGTGTTCCAGGTCACAATAGTGAGGACTTGGTCAGGGCAGGATGATAAGCTGGCCAACGCTTGACTGTGAAAGAACGCTAGAAAACCTTGGAAAAACAAATGGAAGGATTGTAACGAAAGAATTGGCAACGCCGCATCAACCTTGGATGGGAACAGGATGCAGACGCTGTGGTCGCGGGTGCTAGCCTGATACGGGTAGTCATCACAGGGTAGATTAGACGTTCGGAACGCCGGGAGTAGAACAGTTGGGAGTGCAGAACATGGTTTTCGACGATCACGAAGACAGTTGACCAAAGGGTTCTTGGAAGCTCTGGCGACATGCTACGGCAGAACTTCTCGGGCTTGCTCAGGATGCGGAGCAGGGAAGCCCATGTCGAGATAGGGAAAGCCGTCGGTTAGCACGTAGAAGTCGCAGGCTACAAACCGCAAGGGTAACGGGACAGCATCCGACAAAAACAATGACGATTCGGGAATTGAGAACCTGGATCATACTGCACCGCATATTCAGCTTAACACTGTGCCAGATCCTGGAAGGATCTCAAGGTTGAATGGTTGGGAACACCATGAAGCCTAGCGTCGTTGCACGACTTGAGATTTCTTCTCGTCCAATGTATGTCCCTAAGTGTCACACAGAAGCTATCAATAGAGCAGCAAGCGTCAGGGGCAACGTGCCACGACGATCGCATCGCGAGAGACAAACTTAGAAACAAGCACGAGGGAGTGGGGGGGGGGTTTTGAAGATGATCGTCGGCGGCGTGCTGCTGTAACAGATGCTTGCGTCGTGTGGTAAAGAGGTTTGCCCCGCTTGTTGTTGCGGCTTGCGTTGCTGGTTGTGGCGAGAGCGAAACGCATCAACGGAGGCTAAAGATAGGGTGAGCAATGGTGCGCGGACGTTGGACCGATAGGCGCTCCACGCTTCCTTCAACGGAGCGATAACCATGAGTGGTCTTAGCTTTCTTCTCTAGTGTGCCGTCCGTGAGCCTAATGGCCAGAAGCGGGAGATCGTCATAAGCAATCGATGTAAGGTAAGACGTTTAATTTGTCGTCCAAGGTCGACTCCTCTCTGCTGCATCCGTCCCGCTCCCTCACCATCTCTTGCGGGCGTTTGCCATCTCTCGACGATCGAGATGTTATGTGTCTCCAGGCGATGCGAGAGATCCGTACTTGGTAGTGCACACATCACAATACAGCCATGAGGTATCTTATATCGTGCCTGAAGGCCTCGAGCCTCGCGCCATTGGCGGTTGCACATGCCAAGGCTTGCTTTGCCCAAAACGGGCATGGGCCAATATCAAACTCTTTGGGCCACTTTTTACCAAAATCCACTGAACTTGCTTCAACCTCATCTATTCCAACCACTCACCTACTTTCCTGTGCCAAGTGACTTTTTCCGCAGGGTTCCTGACCTTGGTTCAGGTTGCATCTGAACTCATCTCTGCCGTCTGCTGTTGGGCACATCACCTCACACGTTCTCCGCTCCTCATCCGAAATCCACATGAGCTCCTCCACCACGCTTCGTCCGCATCCGTCTATTACTTGGTACACTACTACCGTAGCTCCTCGGCTACGCTCAACGTGTCACCACTGCCGCTAAGATAGAAGCTCCTCGCGGCTTCAGCCAGCACGCGGTGTTGATGATCGTCCGGCTATAGCAGCAATGTCAGTGGCTTCCGTCAAGGCCGAAGAAACGGTAGCTGTCTTGGTTTGCCCAAGCCATCGATCTCTCCCCCCCTCCTCCTCCATGGAGCAGTAGTATACGCCACGTCGTTAAACGTCTGGTCCCGACGACCAACTAATTTAAGAGTGGCACCACTACACTTTCCGTCCATTCGTTGCAGAAGGCTTGTTTCTGGGTCCTATGCGCTGTTTACCCACCTCACGACGTCGTAGCGCTCCTTCATGATTCTGTGGCTTGACGGGCGGGCAGCTTTCTGTAATCTCCTACCCGTGATACAGGATCAAGCAAGATGTTCCAGCCTCACGATAATCCCAGGTTGAGTCTATTCTCTTGTGCTACCGTGTTCGTTTGTCCGGAGTCTGAAATTTACGAGACGGCCCTGGTCTAATCCAACTGCGTCGACCCGAGTCTAGGGGCCTGATTGTCCAACATGCACGGCAGACGCAGAGCTTATCCTGCTTTAGGGATGCATCACCGCTCTGGTTTAGACTGTGCTTTTCCTTGAAGATAATAATCGCGTAGAGGTGGGTGGAGCTTCCCGTCTCCTGGTCGTCTAAAAGTAGCTCAACGTTTTTTTCTCTATTCCCTCGTTTCCACCTGTCAAAGATACGTCAGGATTCTCTTGCCAGAGGCCCCGTCCCTGTCGTTATCGTGCAGAAATCCCAATAACCTTGTGTAGCCGGCCAATTTGCCGAGCTTGTCCTCTACTTTCACTCGCCGATCCTAGTCAACCTTGCTCTATATGCTCTGATCCCGGTCTATGCGGCTTCGAAAGTAGCTTGCACATAGTGCCTTACATAGGCTTCGTCCTCCTCTGCTCGCTGTTTTCACCGTGTCCAGTGGAAGGGTTTGTTGTAGTTCCACGGTCAACTAGAGGCCAACTCTCGCTCTTGCATTGCTTCTGGCGACCCTTTGGTATAGTAAGTTGATCATGCATGCTGCTTCTGTCATTAAAGTTGTACTCGTCGCTTACTGCTGGCTAACAGGGACTCGTCGTTGAAGGCTTTGTACCTTAGTTACACTCGTTCTGTGCATTCGTTTACATTTGTCGTTCGCTACACTCAGTAAAACGTCGTTTCCCTACATCAAAACATCCAAGTAGCATCGCCAAGCCGTGTCTGCATGTCAAGATGGGGCTGAAATCGTACTTCAAAGGCGGCAAGAAGCAAGCTGGGGGAGAAGAGGTCGCCAAATCAAACGCCGCATCCCAGAGACAGCCGATGATAGAGCTGGAGAAGCCTCCTCAACGGCCGCCTATGTACGGAAGCTCCGGGACTTCCACTCCCTCACAAGTCGCCTCCTCTCGGGCATCAATTCGCAGCTCATACATAGAAGACATCAAGCATGATGTGATGGTCAGCTATCTCTTCCAACAGCAATGCGCCAGATTATGGGTTGGAGGAGGTCGTGGCGACACCGAAGGCGTGGTGCTTAGAAAGTCAAGAGGGTACTACATGGCCTGTCCAGAACAACTATTGAGCTCGACTTTTGCACGAGCATGTGCTGCTCTCAACCTACAAGTAAGTTTTGTCATTGCTGGAGGCCGAAGTGCTTGGCTGACAGAGGCGGACCGCACAGGCGGCAATGACGGTCAACTCTAGGATTGTGAAGACATTCTTGCAATGGTCTCCGGATGCCGTCGACGTTCCCCTAGCGAACGGTCTCCGAGTGCAGATCCTTCCAACCATGGAAGACCTGCCACGAGCCAGGAAGCTGCAGTTTGCCGCCTTCATTGCCTCGGAAGCCTTACTGGTTGTCTGGGATGACGATGCCATGAATCTGGTACCAAGAGCGAAAGCCATCGAGACGGAACTTATGGAGCTGGTCTGGAAAGCTGGAGAGCCAGAAGAGGCTGAGGAGGCTGCCGGCAAAAAGGGGCCTGCAGTTGTCGCACTCGAACTCGACGAAGAAAGCGGAGAACTACTTCCGGAGAGGCGGCTAACCCACCTCATCAACACAGTCCTTGTTGCTTTCACCCTGGTCATCATCATCGTCATGTTAGGGGCCGGCTTCCGACAAATTGCTATCGAGGTCATGGTGGACAAAGGCTATGCCAGGCTTGCTTTCGTGGCGCTTACGCCTGTCCAGATCTTCTTCACTCTGGTACGTATCAAAATCAGGCGTTAAAGAGATTGTTGCTGACATATCACCAAGTTCTTCGCACAAGTCATAGTCGGCTGTATCGCGCAATGTATCGGTCCCGTTCGCCAGATGACGCAGAACTCAAGATATTACTCTGCGCTCCTGCCATCCCGTATCCAGGACCAGGCCCTGCCTCACATCACCATTCAATGTCCGGTGTACAAGGAAGGGCTTGCGGCCGTCATTGCGCCCACCGTCAAATCCATCAAACAAGCCATCTCCACCTACGAGCTGCAAGGCGGCTCTGCCAACATGTTCATCAACGACGACGGTCTTCAGATCATCCCAGAGGAGGAGAGGCAAGCCAGAATAGATTTCTATGCCGATCACTCCATTGGATGGGTCGCACGTCCCAAAGACGGTGAGAACGGCTTCCGCCGAAAAGGAAAGTTCAAGAAGGTAAGAAAATCTGCCATGTAGTCATCCCCGAACCCGGCTAAACGCACACTAGGCCTCCAACATGAACTTTGCACTTATGATTTCCAACAAAGTGGAGGAGAAGTTGGAGCTCGTTGAGAGGCACGAAGTCTGGTCTCAGAACGATGAGGCCGAGGCTTACGATCAAGCGCTCCGCGAAGTTCTTGACGAGGATGGGCGTGCGTGGGCCGATGGCAACATCCGAGTTGGTGACTACATCCTGCTGAGTAGGCTTCCCTTCCCATTCCCCTATATAGTCGCTTTTTCTACGGACACTTACCGTTTCACAGTCGACTCAGATACCAGAGTGCCCGCAGATTGTCTGCTCGACGCAGCAAGCGAAATGGAGCAGTCGCCCGAGGTTGGCATCATGCAGTTTTCCTCCGGGGTGATGCAAGTCGTGCACACTTACTTTGAGAACGGCATCACCTTCTTCACTAACCTCATATACACGGCTATCAAGTACACTGTTTCCAATGGTGACGTCGCGCCTTTTGTCGGTCACAATGCTATACTCCGCTGGTCGGCCATCCAACAGGTCTCGCACATGGATGAGGATGGCTATGAGAAGTTCTGGGTAAGTGGAAGATGTGCGGATAAGTTACACACAGTTGCTGACGTTCAATGTAGTCTGAGTCTCACGTATCCGAGGATTTCGACATGTCGCTGCGTTTGCAAATTCATGGCTACATCATCCGTCTTGCCGCCTGGGCAGGAGAGGGATTCAAGGAAGGTGTGTCACTTACTGTGTACGACGAGCTCGCCCGTTGGGAGAAATATGCATACGGCTGCAACGAGCTTTTGTTTCACCCTATCCGCTTCTGGTTTATCCGAGGACCCTTCACCCCTCTCTTCCGCAAGTTCCTGTTCAGCAATATCCGGTTTACCTCGAAGATCACGATCATTTCCTACATTGGGACGTATTATGCGATTGGAGCTGCCTGGATCATGACTACAGCCAACTACTTCGCCGTGGGATGGTTCAATGGTTACCTGGACAAGTACTACATCGACAGCTGGAAGGTCTGGTTCAGTATTGTCATCGTGTTTAACGGCCTCGGCAACGTCGCCCTAGCGATCATGCGCTATCGCATCGGGGAAAAGTCCTTCTTCTCCGCACTCCTCGAAAACTTAAAGTGGATCCTCATGCTGGCTATCTTCCTCGGCGGTCTCTCCCTGCACGTCAGTCAAGCGCTTCTTTCGCACATGTTCGAGATCAACATGACCTGGGGCGCTACCTCCAAGGAGGCCGAGTTCTCCAACTTCTTCATTGAAGTACCCAAGGTCCTTAGGCGCTTCAAGTTCAGCATTGCCTTTGCCCTTCTCGGCATCGTGGGCATGATCATCTTGGCAACCGCGCCGTTCATACCTTATAGCTGGCACATCACCGATTTCGTTGCCATCCTCCCCATGGCTACCGTAACCGCAAGTCATCTGCTCCTTCCTGTAGCACTCAACCCTGCTCTGATGACGTTTTCTTGGTAGATGGTCCGCAGGGTAGCAATTCCTTTCTATTCTTCGTGTAGAGCTTTGTAGTGTCAGATTTTCACTCTTTTGGAGAGTCACGTACATATGCCGGTACTCATTCGTGTTGAGCAGGCGGTAATCGGCAATGGGATTATAATACCACTGGGTTGGCAATTGTGAAGAAAGCACACGATTGGGCTTTTGCGGCGTAATCTGTTATGGACTATAGATTGGGGGACTTATAAGCAATGAGTATACGGTGGGCGTGCAACAGACTGCTCTACCTACAATGAGACGGCTTATCAAACCATTTCGCGGCCGGCAATGGCTCTGCTTCGCTTCTGAGCGTCAAACGGCTCCGTGAAACCTCCTGTGCTTACATGTGATGTGTTTGTAGTATATCATCCACACAGCGATAGGCATATGGTCAGTGCTTCTACCGCTTGTTGCGAGCATGAGTTACCTTCAGGGAACAAGCATGTTGTGATATACCATATCTACGGTTGAGCCCCAGAACCATCGAATCAAGCCTCGTCCGCGCCTCCAAACGATTATGGCTTTACAGGAAGCCTCAAGCATGCCCACATCTGACATGCAATGCCCCTTATCCCCGCACGCAATCACCATTTGGGTATCTCGGAAGTTGTGCAACACGTGCCATAAGATAAGTGCCCAAGAGATGTTCCGCCCGTACGCCTTGTGGAGCTTCAACAACTCGCAAGGGTTTACGATGCTTGCTCTTCAGTGGTCTCGGAGCGTTCAGCGACTTCGTTCTGGCCGGTAGTGGCCGGAGCCGGTGGCGGCCCTCTTCCGCTGTTGAAGATTGCGTCCCACCGTTCCTCACGATCCCACAGTATTCGTTGATTGGGTCTGCCCAGGTCATCCTCCGTTACTGAAAGTACCCTGACTACTCTATGCGCCGGGATGAACTCATCGTCGGTGGTTTCGTTGCGCCATTGCGACAACGGTATCGAGAGCAAGCCATCGAACCGATCCCGGTACATGATTGTGTAGGAGTGGTCCTCTGAGGATAGCACTGGGTCGTGCCGCAATCGAGAAATCACGTCGTGTATAGGACGCAATTTCGTCTTGGGTGGAGGAACAGATTGACGTGGTTCCGGGACGTGCATCTTGGGTTGCGCAACGTCAGGACGACTTCTAGATGAGTTTCGTGCTTTGGATCGAGGGCTGTCCGGGGTAGGTAGACTTTGTTCTGTGAAATCTACTTCCTCTTGAAGTTCGGGGGATGTAAGTGAGATCTCCGCCATGACTGGAGGCCGGGTGGTATGGATCGAGCTCGGTTGCTGAAGGTTGTTACAGTAGTTCAACAAGCGCGATTTGGGGAAGGATATGAAATTGATTTGAATGTGAAAAACGACTATAATGACAAACTTGCACCGTACGGTTCGCTTGTTATAGGTGGTTCGAGAGAGCAGAGTCATTCAGGATGTGGGCTAAGCCACACAGGATTCAAGAGTCATACGGAAAGGGAGTTGTTGCTGAAAGCAGACACCGTCTGGTTGAAAGGGAAATTCCAGCGCCTCAGAACGAGGAGGTCACGATGCGAACGATGGAATGGAGCCAGAGAAAGAAATAGAGAAGTCCACAGCGGTGACCTTTTGGATGATCATAGCACATGAAAGGTCGCTCTTGTCGCAGCGTATGGGATCGCTACCTGGCTTAGTAGAGCGATTCACTTGCTCATCTTTGCTTCACACTTATCGACGATTACGCTCGACACGCCGGGGTGCGGATTTGGACAATGGCATCGTTGTTTGCACTGACTTTGTACAGCTGCAGCAGCTAGGGGACGTCCAGAGCCTACATTCCAAGCCCAACTTCGAAGTCCAAGGCGAATAAATGGGAAGCCTTGAGCTTCAGGAAGACCCGAGGATATGCCGGATGGTTATCCTCGGCCTTTCACGTTTTCCACTCCATGTCTCCGCTGCTGTACAAAAGCTCAACGTCAGCTTCAAAAACGTGCCCTTGCACGTTAGCTTTTGTTCTTTCCTTCTGCGATCGAGTCAATTGACTTGGAATATATGCCAGCAGTTCATATCTTCACTGTTAGATTGGGTTCGCGGAAAGACTGATCATGTTCACGATTCGACGTGCACTGTGTTCAAGCGCTTCGAACCACTTCGGTCAGACAGCTTTCCGCTCGACCTCCCGTAGCCTTGCTTCCCCTGCTACTTCTTTCCTAAGGGCATCTGCCGTGCTCCCGAGAGCTCGCTTTTCCATCATGTCTTCTGTGCGGGATGCTGCAGCAGCGGTCCCAGCTTCGGAACGCGAGTATGATTCTGAGATATCCGATATGGCGAGCTATGTTCATAATTATAAAGTGGACTCAGACGTAGCAGTGCGTACCAGATTTCCCCGTGCCCTCACAACCCTACTGAATATGACAGCTTGATACCGCTCGGCTGGTCCTCCTGGATACGCTCGGCTGCGGCCTCAAGGCATTAGAATTCCCTCAGTGCACAAAGTTGCTCGGCCCGGTGGTTGAAGGCACGACGGTCCCCAATGGCACTCGAGTGCCCGGTACCGACTACCAGTTAGACCCCGTATTGGGTGCCTTCAACATCGGAGCCATGATCCGTTGGCTAGACTTCAACGACTGCTGGCTAGCAGCTGAATGGGGCCACCCTTCAGACAACCTCGGAGCCATCTTGGCCGTCGCTGACTGGATCTCGCGGACGAACCGCGCGGGCGGCAAGCTCGGTAACGGCAAGGTGCTCCAGGTCAAGGATGTCCTCGAAGCAATGATCAAGGCACACGAGATCCAAGGTTGCCTTGCGTTGGAGAACTCCTTCAACAAGGTTGGTTTGGATCACGTGGTCTTGGTCAAGGTTGCATCAACAGCGGTGGTGGCAAAGATGCTAGGGCTGAGCGAGACCCAGACTAAAGATGCCATATCCCACGCTTGGTGTGACGGTCAGAGCCTGCGAACTTACCGACACTCTCCGAATACCATGTCGCGGAAGTCCTGGGCGGCTGGCGACGCTTGCCAGAAAGCAGTCAATCTTTGCTTGAAGGTAATGCGCGGAGAAGGAGGCATGGCCACCGCATTAACAGCACCGACCTGGGGTTTCTACGATGTGAATTTCAAGGGTGCTCACTTCAAGTTCCAGAGACCTTATGGAAGCTATGTCATGGAAAACATTCTCTTCAAAGTCTCATATCCAGGTGTGTGCTGTTCAATGTCTCCTGTCCACTAGGCTTCAGCTGCATATTACTGACACAACCGGATCGACAAGCGGAATTCCATTCTCAAACGGCGATTGAGGCTGCCAAACGTATCAACGCAAAGCTGAAGTCGATGGGCAAGTCTGCTGCGGACATCGAGACTGTTACAAACCGCACGCACGAGGCTTGTATCAGGATCATCGATAAACAATTGAAGCCAATGGACAACTTTGCAGACAGAGATCATTGTGTTCAAGTAAGTGCAATCGCTTAAATCATCAACAGACGGAACAGAAATCTTACCTGGTCGTGCAGTATATGGTTGCAACTATGCTGGTGTTCGACCGTCTCGAAGCAGGTGACTACTCGGACGGCAGCGAAGCGGCCACGTCCGAACTTGTAGAATCACTGAGGAAGCGCATTTTCTGCGTCGAAGATCCACAATTCACCAAGGACTATCACGATCCCGAGAAGCGGACCATTGCGAACGCTCTGACTGTTCGACTCCACGATGGTACGACGATTGAAGAAGAGGTCGTGGAAGCTCCGCTCGGCCACAAGTGGCGTCGCGACGAAGCAAGGCCAGAGATCTTGGCGAAGTACAAGCGGCATCTCGGACCTCATTTCCCTTCTAGCAGGGTGGAGGAGCTGGTGGAATTGCATAATGATGCTCAAAAGCTAGGGGAGATGGATGTGGATGAATATGTTGATCTGTACGTTAAGAAATAGTCTTGTGTACGGATCCCAAGCAATCCCGTTACAATCCTTCTGCACTTTCGGTCGTCTCGAGCTTTCCCGAGTCAGCTCCCGTGCTATTTAGGGGTAGCTGCTCTGTGGTCTAGAACACGGTCAGGGAGTAGATAAATAGCCCTCATAGGTCTATAGACAGAACAACAACAACTTCCGCCCCTACTACATCTTTCTTCCGAGTCTCAGCCTCTTGTGGTAGATCAGCGGTCTAGAGCACGGTCAGGGAGTAGATAAATAGCCCTCATAGGTCTATAGACAGAACAACAACAACTTCCGCCCCTACTACATCTTTCTTCCGAGTCTCAGCCTCTTGTGGTAGATCAGAGGTCTATCTTTTACAGTATGATAGTGTCTGATATGCGGCAAACAGGATGACCAGCACCAGCCGAGCAGTCTTGATTAAGACGGTGTAGTATATCATAGCCAAGTGTTGATCGAATTTATAACTCGCACCGTTGAGGCAAACGCATGCATAGTGGCACGCATAATTGCTACCATGCAAGTGGAATATTGATGAAGCCACTATCATGGTTCAGTTGGCGATCGTTCACGGACCATTGAGGACAGGCAAAGAGTACAATGGAGCTCCTTGAGATAATGAGATGCATTATAAGACATGCAGACTTGGCCTGGCACAAACTATTTGAAACAAGTGCTATACTAAGTCATCTGCGTCATACTTCATAGATAAGATATGCCACTTAGTGCGCACCATTGGTGCCGTTGGAGCCGTTGGCGCGGTTGACTGAACCGGCCTTGTTGCTGTCAAACCCATCTTCTTGAACACTGAGCCCCTTGATCTTGTGAGTTCCAGCAGTCGGCGCCCCGTTGTTGCCGTTTGCACTGTTCAACACTGTTAACATTTGCCTGTGTGTGGATGAATGACTTCTCAACGTACCTAGCACTGGCATCTGAGCTCTGGCCATTTGCCAGTCTTAGCGACTTGTCTTTTGCCATGCCGTTGTGTGTACTTTATCGTAAAGTCAGCTTCAAGCACCATCATCACATCAGTGCTTCATAGACTCACCCATTGAACCTCAAACCTGAGATGCCATCGTACCCCTTGATTCCAGTAGCCATTTCGAGTCGCGACGCAAGGTCTTCGGAAACCTCCCTGAAGATAGCGATTTGGCGCTTGATGATTTCCTTTTCAGTGCAAGTCGACATGTGGCCGGAAACGTTGTTGATGAAACGCTCCCTGGCACCATCGTCAAACACCTTCTCCCAGAGAGTGCGAGGGAACCTGAAGTCTTCCGGACGAATCTCAGACAGGAAAGTGACTGCTTCACCCTGGAAGTGTCCATGAGTTCTGGATAGATTGAGGGTTCTGTTCCTGAACTGAATTGGGTCGATGGATGACAGGTAATTCATGCGAGAGCCTTGGTTGTAGAAAGACATGCTGCCATCCCGTTGGAAGTTCGCCATCCTGTACGGGACTCTAGGTGAGTTGACGGGAAGTTGCTGGTAGTTGACGCCCACTCGATGACGGTGTGTATCTGGGTAAGAGAAGAGTCGACTCTGGAGGACCGGGTCTGCCGATGGCTCGATGCCAGGGGGCATATGGGCGGGGTTGAATGTGACTTGTTCGATTTCGGCGAAGTAATTTTTGGCGTTCTCGTTCAAGAAGAACTCGCCGACTTTGCGGAGTGGGAATTGCCCCTGTGGCCAAACATGGGTAAGATCGAAGATGTTGATCTTCTCCTTCTCCCAGAGATCTTCTGCTTCCTTGGCAGTCATGGTTTGAACAGCAAGATCCCAACCAGGATAGTCTCCCTTCTCGATGGCATAGTAAAGATCCTTCTGAGAATAATCGGGCGACTTCGTTGCTGCCTCCTCTTGAGTCAAGAACTTAGTGCCCTGCTTCGACTTCATGTGGAACTGGCAATAAACCCAATCGCCTTGCTTGTTCACAAGCTTCATAGTGTGACCGCTGTATCCATGCATGAACCGATATCCATCTGGGATACCTCTGTCACCCATAAGGATCATGACCTGATGGACCGACTCCGGGTTCTGTGATAGGTAGTCCCAGAACATGGTCGAGTCATCGGCGCCCGTCAGATGGGTAGCTGGGTGCCTGTGGTCATGGTTAGCTCAAACTGAAGCGTGGATTGAGCGAATTGGGGGTTCGTATTTTTTGGGTGTGAATGAAGAGCGGAAACTTCGCTGGGTCTCGTAGGAAGAATACGGGCGTGTTACTATGTGATAAAGTGGTCAGCATGTGTGTCAATATTCAGGGGTAAGATTTGGGGGGAAAGTGGAGGGTAGGAATATCATACTTTGCGACCATGTCCCAGTTGCCTTCGTCAGTCCTAAACTTCACAGAGAAGCCTCTGGGGTCCTGAAGCTACATCAGCCTTCATGCGCACAGGAATGAGTATAGACTGGTCTGTTCAAAGGTCTACTCACACGTGCGCAATCCGCAGACCCACTTTCTCCGCCAACCGTAGAGAAGCGAATTGTAATGGGACACTCCTTGCCAGCCTTGAAGATATCGGCTTGACAAATGTCGTCCAAGGGGTCGGTAGTTCTGTAGATTCCGTGGGCACCGCTACCCTTGGCATGGACCACACGTTCCGGGATCCTTTCGCGATCGAAATGTGAGAGGAGGTCGACCAGGTGAAAGTCCTGCAGCAAAAGAGGGCCGTTCTCGCCAGCACGCTACAACCAGGGATATTCTGTCAGAGATATTGGACTGCATATACATCTTAGGGCATACGCACTTGGACTTCATAGCTGTGAGGATAAGGGACGCCTACAGCATGTTAGCACAATTCGTTGCTTGAGCATGGAAACACATTACCATTCGAGGTCGTGTAAAGTACGTCCTTTGATGAAGCGTTGCGATCATCAATATAGTTGCGGTGGAGGTCACCGTAACCCGAACCGTCTGCTGCGCTTTTTGTCATGATGAATTGTATGAACTTGGCTTTGAAATGGATTGGTTCGTGATAATATTATACTGAGTACACACAACTCAAGAGAAATCAGATTGTATCCATACGGATGAGCGATGCTCTACTCTTCTTATGCCTCGAGAGGGGCGCGCCTCTATGCGGGGAAGGATGCATCATAGAACAGCAAGAACAGCCAATGAAAGGGACCCCTATTCGTAAGAAACTCTCGGCGCCCAATGCCGAAGTATCGTGATACGCTGGAACTGAGAGCTTCTGATAAACTTAGTGTTTCCGTTGCCGTCAACTCCCTAGTCGGAATCGCTACGTATCGGGATACAGGATGCGTCTGCGTGGAACAATCACAGTCCAGATTGCAGCGATAGAGTAAGCACCTGCAAGATAGGCCCACTACTGCCTTTCCGATTTGTTAATCAAGTATCGCCCACGACATTCATGGCGAAACGTTCTTGATAATTTCAACTGTCGATCGGTAGCCACCCCGGCACCTGTCGTTTCTCATTCCGCACGCTTATCATGGGGGTCGCCCGGTTAGAGCGGGGCACACATGTCTCCAGGACCTGTGGGTAAAGGTAGCTGGTTTATGAAAGCAGACAAGACCTAGTCCGACTGTTACATCATCGCTCTTGGCGTGGGTGTCGTCGCTGAACACTGGCGAACTACGACCGCGTATGAGTTCGGTGGGAGCAAGTTGATCCATGTGACACCAAGGGTACGGGCATGCCTTGAGCCTCAGGGGCTGAACGGGGCGGGCATCGCCTGAAGGAACAATACTTCCCCGTCACGTGGATTCCCCTTTCCAGCCCTGCCCCACCATCGCGACCTCGCGTGCACAGGTGCGCTGCCTCATCGGTTTGATGTGATATACTAGTCAACAATATCATCCATACCTGTCAACCCCTTTCATTCTACGTCGCTATCACGGGATATCTGTGCTAGCCGCTCAACCTGGGGCTCTAATCCTGTCCCGCACAGCTAGCACAAAGCACTCCGGACCGACCACTTACCTTGCTCTACGAGCATGCTGCAGACCCTGTACAATTTAAGTGACACTCTTTCGCATTGTTGTCAAGCGGCCACATAGGTGGATCAGAGTTACAAGAATGGCCTCCGGTATGGCATGAAAATGTAAACCCCAGCTGTTGTTCAACACTGACATGCCACAACACGCAGATACCACTAAGATTGTCCCTTTAACCTGCCATGGACATTCTCGACCGGTGCCCCATCTGAGCTTCTCGGGAATCGTCGATGATGACCAGTACTACATAATATCTGCTTGCAAAGGTGACCGAACACCAGCGCTGTCGATAGGAGCCGTTCAGGACTGATGTGTACCGGCAGACAACAACCCCATGTTGCGCGACGGCATAACTGGTGATTGGTGTGGTAAATACTGGCTCAGATACTTTCAAGCTCCGCTTACGTTTGGTCTTCTTCCAGGATAGGAACCTTCATCGGTCACAAAGGCGCGGTGTGGCAGGCGCGGTTGTCTAATGACGCTTCGCTGGCAGCAACAGGTTCGGCGGACTTCTCTGCGTAAGCCACGCTTGTTAGAGCATGGGATGTAGGAACTTCTGACTTTGTCTGACAGGAAGGTATGGGATACACACACAGGAGAGGCACTGCATACTCTACAACACAACCACATCGTCAGGGCAGTTGCGTTCCCGAATCAACCTCAGCCCCAGGTTCTCGCAACGGGTGGTGCAGAAAAGAAGCTTCGCATCTTTGATCTGACCCGAAGTACCGGTGCCCCCGAGGCAAACTCCCCCAGCCCTTCATCAAGCCCCAGTCATGAGATTGGTGCAGGTGCACATGAAGGCACCATCAAATCTATCGTGTGGACCCCCGATCGGAATGTGCTCATCACCGCGGCAGAAGACAGGAAAATCCGCTGGTGGGACGTACGGTCACAGTCCATGATCGCCGATTATGCTGTCGACGGTAATATCGGAAGTTGTGAGCTAAACATGCCCGTCGAAGGTATCGCGACCGGAAACGTCCTGAGCGTTGCTGCAGGCAAGCACGTATACTTTTTCGATGGCTCAGAACCTGCTCAGCTGATCAAATCGGTGCAAACGCCCAACGAAGTTGCAAGTGTCGCCCTCAATGTCAATGAGGGAAGATACGTCACTGGTGGAGCAGCAGATACGTGGGTGCGGATATGGGATATGGCAGAAGAGAAACAAATTGGTACGGTTCTACTGCCTCCTAACTCTGTCATTCAGTGCTGCGCCCAAGTCCGGGCTGTGGCCAATTGCTCCTCTGTCAACGCCGTTGTGCTAATCCAAACGCAGAGCTTCTCAAAGGCCACCATGGTCCCGTCTGGTCCGTTAGTTTCTCGCCTGACGGTAAGCTCTTTGCCACGGGAAGCGAAGACGGTACCATCAAGCTCTGGAAGTCGACGAGTGAACCGTACGGATTATGGCGTTGAAGTTCTTGATCGGATCGGCATGTGGCATGTCTTGTAAAGAGGAGGAAACGCCATGTCACTGCGTATCTTGTTCTCAGTCTGTTGTCGAGCATAGTCGCTTGTGCCTACAAGCGGTCGACTAGTAGCAGGAATGCCTTGCCCAAAGCTACAAGTTCTCTGTCTTACGACGCCGAAAAGCGACAACTCAAAGCGGCACTGTAGCCACCCACCCCGCGTCGCACAAGAAAAAGGACAGCTTTAAACTGTCATCAAGCATAGAAGGGAGACAAACGATGTTTCGATTATGGTCGGCTCTCAAGGAAACCCAGAATTATTGAATCATGTCTATATCATCATCGGCGTGTGCCGCCACAGCATTGGTGCCGGTAGGTGCCGGCTCTTGCACTGTGTTAGACTTTGAACCGTCTCCACCCGGAGCACCCCAATAATCTTCCATTTCGGCATCCAATTGCTCTGCTGTCTTGCGGGGTCTGGGTTGTGATCGAACTCTTTCCCCATCCTTCCGACTTGTATCCTCTCTGCGGCTTCCTGACCTCCTGCCTACGCCCTCAACTCGGCCGCGACCTTGTCTCGGCATTGGCGAACGCGTCCTTCTGCCAGGAACATAACGGTCGATGTGGTTTGGAGCTGGCCTGCTGACATCGCTATGTCTTGCAGGGCTCGCGCTTCGATATCGTCTGTTTGTCTCCTCGCTGCTCGTGTTCGAAGCGCTGATGCGATCAAAGAGGCTGCGTCCTGGCTTGACCACGCTGTCGAACGGATTCCGTGCAGGACCGCTTCGGCCACCAGGTCCACTAGACATGAGCGTCAACCTGATCGGCTGACCGTGGGCGTTTGCATTGTCGAATTCTCGAATAGCAGTGCGCGCATCTTCCGCTGAGGCATAAGTCACAAAGGCTATGCCCTGACTCCGGTCCTGTTTGTCGTAGAGAATGTTCACAGACAGAACACGCCCGATGCCACTGAACAAGCCCTTGCCCAAGGTTAGGAGCCAAATCACTAACCGCGCGAACCTGTCACTTACCCTGAGATCGTCCTCCGTCAGATCATAGTGAAGATTATCGACACGGAGTTTTGCACCAGTCGAGGCGGGACTATCCGAATCATGAGCAGCTGCGCAGCAACCAGAAAAATGGTCAAAGACGCTTACAGGTCAGCATCGGGGGATAATCGAGCATATGCAGATCCTCTGGGATTGCGGGATGGCAGCCTTGCTGTGGTGATCCTGAGCAAAACCAATTCCAAATAGGTAGAAACATCACGTACGCTCGTCGTCGTCGTACTTATCGTGGACCCAATCCCTATGCCGCTTAACATCTGTTTGCAGATCATAAGCCTTGGTGTATCTGGACATACCGGTCAAGGTTCCGAGGCTCGTATCTGTAATGTGACTGTAGCAAATAACCAATGCCCCAGGTCAGCGATTCTTGAAGCTACTTCGGAGTGCAGTGTCGCGAAGCCTCTGCGAAGTTGATCCGTCCATGCTGGAGCAAGCAGTAAAGGACGTATACAATGCTCCGCAGCGCGCATGAGGCGTAGAGGGGCTGGATTTAGGAGGGAAGAACCTAGCGCACGCAGATTGATGAGCAAGATGAGAAGCCGGAGAGACAAAAGGCACATTGAATCGTACCTTTCTTGTGCCGTCACCAGCAGCTCTATTCTGCCGCTGTCTGCCACGATCCCCATTTCCCTGCGAGAATTGCGGCTCAGCAACTTGGTCTCGGTTTCAAATCTCCACCAACCTGATCAGACTTACTCGCTTCTCGGAGATGACGTCGTCCAGGCTACGATCCATTGAAGGAAAGCTCTTGCTTGTGTTCAGATAGTATTCGTAGAAGTGACTTGAATATGGAAGGTACGCTGAGTAGCGCTGCTGAAGGCGTGCTTGATGGAATGAAGTGTTGCCTTGCAGATAGTTGCGCCGCTCGCTGAGTTTCGTCTCTGTAAGTTGCAAGCTCGAATTGAGCGCGTGTGCAACATCGCGGTCCGTCAGGTCAAGGCAGGCATTGACAGACAGCGGGAGGGCTTGGTTCCCGGTAATGATGTTCCGACGTTTCCCCATTAGACCTTAGGGTTGCTTTGCAGTTCGTTCGAGTACAAACTGAACAATGTGAGAACGCGTTCATCTTCTGACACCTATCTTCTCGTACGAACACGGCATGGTGAAAATTTTTCAGGCAGGTAGCGAATGTGCATACTCCCTGTATGGCTACCTAGGTATTGATATCCGCTAACCGTAGATTACCTGCTCGAAAGCGGTACGCCATCCAGCTGGTCCTTATCACTAACATACACATTTGGATCTGCTGGCTACGAGACAGATTTTCACATTATAGTCAAGACAAGAGTCCAGTTAGCTTGTTAACTTGCGAGGAAAGAACGATCCCATCACTCGCTGGATTGAATCCAAAAAGCCGTAAACATCGACCCGAAGAAGGATTCTTCATTCTAGAACTTCATGTTTTGGACCTCTTTCTGCCTCCAAATCAAAACGGAGGCACAGGACTGTACCCCAAGCTTCTCGAAAGTCGACCTGACCCCACGGACTCCTCAAGAGCTAACCTAAACCTTCTGCATGATGTGGCATGAAGACTCAATGTTCTCCTTGATCGAGCATGGAAGCCGTACGACGCACAATGCGCAGCTAAGTATACCACAACAGCTATCTGCACTCTAGCCCACCAAGAGGTGGCCAGAGTTGGTAGATATCACACTGCCGGTCACATTCTTATCCATCATGCAATACAAGTACGCTTCCACGACATCCTCAACCTGGGCGACTCTGCCAGTGGGTAGCGTCTCCTCCGTCTTCTTGAAGTACGCCCTCTTCTCTTCTTCTGACATGTGTGCCCACAAATCAGTGTCAACAAGACCTGGCGATATCAAGTTCACTCTTATTGGCTTCAAATCAAGAGCGAGCCCTCGGGTCATTGCGTGCATGGCTCCTGCAAAGGACCCGACGACAGCCCAGTTCGGTATCGGCCGTTCCGAGACGGAGCCTGTTGTTAAGACAATGCTGGATTTGGGTCCGGGGGTAAGATGCTTGGAGCCGTATTTCGCTACCATGATTGGAGCGAAGAATCGCACCATTCCAGCCTGGATTGTCCTGTCCAGTGTCACTTCCTCCAACGGCATCTGCGCAAGTCGATCGCCAGCGGTGAAAATGATGTGGTCTACCGTGCCCACTTGCTCGAAGAGGGAAGCAATGTTGGCCTCTAGGTTTGCTTGGTCGGCCAGGTTACAGCTGAAACCCCGGACTCGCGAGGACGCAGATGGATATGCCGCACGCAGCTTGGACAAGGCGTCGTCGATCCGGGACTCCTGTGAAGAGCTGATGGAAACATGTGCTCCATACTCCAGGCACGCCTCAGCGACTCCGTAGCCTATGCCGGCACTGCCGCCGATGACGAGGACGTGGCTGCCATTGAGTTTGTTGGTATACTTTTGCTGGTCGGGCATCGTGACGAAGTTGATTTTCCGCTTGTTGTCAGGCGTCAGTTGCAGAAGAAGATGTTTAAAACTCTGAAAGCAGGTTCATCCTATCTAGCTTTGAGACTTTCAACCCACTGGCTATATAATGTTTGTGGCACGTCATCTGTAGCTATAACCGCCAATTAACCCCGAGCCTTATACCGTGTGTCGTTGGTCCATCAATCGATCCACAGAAATACATAGCTAGGTATCCGTCGGTGCCAGCTCTGCATATGGATGACGAGACGATGTTCTACTTTCGCAACATTAGCGACATACTCAGTGTACAATCGACTCACAACGGTATTAATCGATGGAGTTCTCGGCAATTAGCCTCGTTGCCGATCCAAACAATGCTGGGTAGTTGATCAACTCGCGTCCCGGCAGATCTAAGATATGAAGCCAACAAAGAACTCTGAACCACGGACTTAACGACAGCTCTATAGCGTTCTCCGGGGCTTCGTAAAGCAGGGGATGAGAACATCACCATCACACTTCTGTTGACGATTGTCGCCTACTCAACCTCCGGTCTGGTTTGTGTCGTCCGCTGTGCACATGTCTACCGGTAGCTTTGGTGGCTGTATCTGGCACTTGAAGGATATTGCTAGGAATAAATCTACATATACGAACAACACATTTAGACCCTTTGCTATATAAAAGCAAGTGCTGCAGACTCGGACGACGACTGCAGATTATGTCTGTCCATCCGTTACAAGTTCCTCGGGCAAGCTCTGGGTGTTTGTAATCTGCCCTTGCCAAGCTCCCATCTGAACGACCCTGCCAAATATTCGGACTCTCACGTCTCGTTGAAGTGCTGTCAGATCGTGCATGATAACACAATGTTCAGCGTTCAATCGTGTGATACTCAAAGAGGAGAACCTTCCGAAAAGCGGAACAAGTGAGACGCAGCAAGAGCATCAAGCAAATTTGTGCCTCGCAGACACATCTGATCGCAAAGAGCGGACCATGGCGAATGGATGGGAGGCGGATGTTTTTTTGGTATATGTATTGAACCTAGAATGGCAGTTCTCCAACGACACGTTCACAAGGGGTAAGCAATTGTCACACGCTGCAACGCCTCTGCCAGGTAAACTAACAACATTCAGCATGTAGCTCAGGGGTAGAGCGCCCGCTTCGCATACGTCTGTGTATATGCGGGAGGTCTTGGGTTCAATTCCCAACTTGTCCATTTTTTTTTTTTCGTCTCAACTGACCGTCTTCAGCTTGTTCCTATGGAGAGACACGTTCAAGAAAACGACAGGATACTCGCTCGGATGAGTCTCCCGTCCTCAGCCTTGCCGAACCCGTCTCGGGGGTAAGCCTCAAGACCCGCTTACATGCGTCCTCGATGACTCGGCCTACAAAGTCAGAAGGGCTAACGCTTGAGACTGAGCGTGGCTCTATCAAATGCACGCCCACGCTGTTCTAGCCCGACACATACGAGCTGGGTCATGTAGGCAGGACCGACCAAGCGTGCACAACAACGCATCCTGCCGCGTTGTTAGACGAGACTGGGCCGTGCTAGACGACCTTTTCTTGTGGTTCAGCTAAGCGCGGACATTGTGGCGTGTCAACCAGGAGCTTAGTTTATCAACCTGCTTTCCATCAAGCCGCACCTGGCACTGACTCTAACCATTTCCGGCTCCTCCTCGATGCGAGTGGACGCTTTGCCATGGGCTGGCTTCACATGCCGCAGCTGAGTTACGTCCGTAGCACAGAACTCCAGCCTATCTGGCTGAGAGGCTTCCCAGGAGGGAGCATCGGTTAGGAGAAGTTGCATATTGATACTCATGCCGTCTTTTGCTGTTTCTGGTACAAGCTGAACTTTCCTATCATGAGGCTTCATATATTCGAAGACCTGTGTTTCCCTCCCATCTCTTTTCTACAGCTCTCTTTTGCTTCCTTCAAAACATTGTACTTGCTCAGTCTAGTCTTTTGATAACAAAGAGGGATAAGGTTCATAATGGCAGAAATGGAAGATACCCAAGCCCCATTGGTGACTCCTATCCTGGAGTCGCTTCCCTCCCTCCCACTTTCCTCCATGTCCGTTGTCTCACCCCCTGCTCCTTCTCCGTCAAAAACCAGAGCCACCCTCTTGCGATCCCTCAAGCATTTGACCCGTCACATCGACGAGACCAGCGCCATCAAAATCGAAAGCTGCATCGGCTTCACCCAGGTCCCTGTCGGTCTCGCAGGCCCCCTCACCATCAACGGCACGAGCCAAAGCGGGACCTACCACGCCCCCCTCGCGACCGTCGAGCCTACATTGGTGGCCAGCTGCTCCCGTGGGTGCAAAGCGTTCCAGGCATGCGGCGGGATGCGTGCCATGGGGCTGAAGGAAGGGATGCTGAGGGCGCCCGTGTTCGGGTTCAGGACCGTGGACGAGACGTTGGCGTTTTACAAGGCGCTCCCGGAGTGGGAAACCGAGTTGAGGGAGGAGGCGGAGAAGAGCAGCCGATTTGCGAAGTTGACACGGGTGACGCCGCACGTGCTGGGGACGCAGTGTCATGTGAAGTTTGAGTATGCGTGCGGGGATGCGGCGGGACAGAACATGGTCACCATCGCTACTGACCGGGCTTGTCGGAAGTTGTTGGAGCGGAAGGGGGAGGAGTTTGGCATTGTTGACTTCTTCATTGAAGGGCAGATGGCTTCGGATAAGAAGCTGTCGTATGCCACGGTCCAGGAGCCACGAGGGGTGCAAGTCGTCGCTTGGGGCGTTTTGACCGACAGCGCTTGTCAAGAGGTCCTCAAGTGCTCGTCGGAGCGGATCCACCATGGCATCACGACGATACTGGAAGGAGGGATACGTAATGGTCAGGTTGGACACAACATCAATGTCTCCAACATCACGGCGGCCATGTTCATCGCCCTGGGTCAAGACGCTGCCTGCGTACTTGAGAGCGGCTTCGCACAGATTCGTTCACAATTCGACACCACAAGCAGAGATTTGACACTGTCCCTGTTCATCCCTTCCCTGACTGTTGGTACCGTTGGCGGTGGTACAGGATACGCAACGCAACGGGAAGCATTGGAGATGCTCAACTGCTATGGTGAGGGCAGGAAATGGGCGCTTGCTGAGACGATTGCTTGTTTTGCATTAGCGTTGGAGGTCAGCACGACGGCTGCTATTATGAGCAATACTTTCACCTCGAGTCACCAGAAGTTGGCGCGGTCTGCAAAGCTTTGACGACTTCTATAGACTGGCGGGTTTTCGTTAAAAAGTCTGGAGTTTAAGTCTGATTCGTTGCCTCTGCTATCCACCGATTTATCCGGCGTAAGGTGGTTGTTTAGTTTGCTTTTCCCCAATAGCAGAAATCACGATACAAAGCGCCACTACCACAGCCGCATATTCTCTTCGTAGCAATCAGTCGTACTTGCTTAAGACTAGTGCAAGCGTGACTATGTGTCAATGCCCACTCATGAAATAATGGCGCACAAACGGATGCCCGGGTACAGTTGAAGAGTGGTTCTGATTAATTGTAGCTCAACTAGACGAAGCACCCCACGCAAGCTATGCTAATGGACTTTCCAAAATCGAACATGAGAGAATCCAGAAAGCCAAAGTGTTTACGGTACGGACCAGAGAGTACGAAGTGGCTGGGAAAATTCCATGTCAGGACTCCGGGTGAACAGCAAACCAGTAACATGGTATGTACAGTAAGATAATGACGGATCCGATTCGAAGGAAAAGATGGTCATGCCAGTAACAGGTCCAGAACCGATACCTGGTTGGGTTCAGCTGCGAAAAGGTCGATGAAAAGGTTTGCATCCGCACAAGCTGTATAGCATGCGACTCCAACAGACGTCGATAAAGTCATGATATCGTGGACGCGGACCATGATCGCTAATGAACACACAGATTCCCGGTGTGATTCTAGGTAATCGTGGCCGAGTGGCACGAGGGCGGAAAAGACCAGCATTAGGAACCCGTATAAGCACGAAGCCTTGAGCAGACTAGGATGTCCATGGACGACTCAATATTCGAGCCAGCCAGCAAGGTGGGACTAACCGGACGGCCAGGGCTGAACGGTGATCATCAAAACAATCGCAGTAGGAATGGATCCTGAAAAAGTATGCTGATATTCTTCCAGCGTTGGGAATCCAGAAATGTCCGTCCAGGGTGAAGTCTATCAAATGGCCGGCAATCCCGAGGAGACAGCATACCTCAGAAGTCTGCGAACCCTACATAACACTCTATGGAAGCAGATGCAAAAGTCGAGTAATGCCTGACGAAATGGAAACAGAGAGCGAAATGAAAGGGAAAGATCCAACGGGCCAGCACTTGTGGGAAGCTTTATCCATGGTGGCATGTCCGGTCTCACACGTTCAAGTTTCCTGGTGGTACAAGAGGCCAAGGTCCAGAGTGTTTAGCGCCGGTAGGGATCCCTTCTTCCATGTTCCCGAGCTGGGTCTCTATCTCTGCTGCGCATCACATGTTAGTGCAGGACGAGGAGATGGTGACGGCGAGTGCATCTACCTTGGATATCCGTCGGCTGGAGTTCCGGAACTCGGGTACCCACCAGCGGCATCACGCGGCGCATAACCTCCGGCTCCATCGCGAGGCGCAGCTGCCACAGCTGAATAGCCTCCACTGTCTCTGTATCCGGATTGGCCGTACGCGGTAGCATACCTTGGGTCCATCTGGGACTCTCGGCTGGTCACAGCGGACGCTGACGACCTCGGCGCGGCCGTAACAGCGGGAGTGTATGCCGGTTGGGCGTGGGGATAATAGGAATATTGGCTGGGAGCACTGTGTTGTTGGGACCCTTGCGATGAGTAAGCCGATGGGGTGGAGGTTGTGTAGTTCCTGTAATCTGGTTGAGCCTGACTCCTTGGGTCCGCCCTTGGGTCCGCCCTGGGATCCTGTTGTGCATAGCGATCATCATATCCTGCAGAGGAGGCATAGGCGGAGCTGGGAGGATACCCCGATGGTGCATGTGAAGCGTAAACAGTACCTGAACCCGCGGCCGAGGCTGGAGGTTGCGAGGGTTGCACCGGTGCTTGTGACGACTGGCTAGAAGGACCCCAGTATTGTCTCGACCGATATGTCTCGGATTGTCTGTATTGCGTATCCATATCGCGGTCGTTTGTGGCTAGAGATTTGTTAGGGGTCTGGACTCTATTACCAGAAGGATCACGCGTCTGAGGTGTACCTCCGTGTCCCTGTTGACGTTCCTGCTGCCATCGCGCAGAGTCATTCTTCAGGTCTATAATCATTTCCTGTTACGAAAGGAAGCTAATCAGCATCGGCGCAATTGATCGTGCTGCTCGTCGGCCCTCTGGTACTGGTACTCACCGTTGTAAGCGGTCGGTAAGCATTGACAAAGTATCCTTGTGTACCCTGAGCGCTACCTGTCAGTATGCACGATCGATCAGAAAAGCGAGGACGGTGAGCGGACCTGATATGAACCAGGCCTGACAAGCGCATCGTTCCCTAGGTACAGACAGATGTCTGCTTGAATGACTTCACGGCGGATGCCATCACCCGGGACAAAGTATTCAGGCCGCTCGGCCGTGTGGGCGTATCTTCTGACGCTGGCCATTGCGATGTGTGATGATGGTAACTAGATGAAAAGAAAACAGAAAGCGGTCCTGCTCAAGGACAGCAAGGAAAGTCCGGTACAAGAAGGCTCTGAAGGGTCGGCGGCGTTGCTCGAAACCGAAGGAGGAGGAGGATGACGGGCAAGGTCGTATGTCCCAAGGCCAAATGCAGCATAGACCGGTGGGCTGCGAAAGGCTCTTTTTCCAGCGCGGCAGAGGGTCCAGAAGGTAACCACCCAACGACTCGGGCTGAGAGGATGGCAGTGAAGAGGACGAGCAACCAGGCAGCAGGATGCGGGGGTCGAATCCCAATATACCCCGGTACTAAGTGACTTCCACCTTGGAAGATTGTTACCTGATCAAAAGATATATGGCCAAATGAAAGACGTGGGACAAGTGGGCCACCCAGAAGAAATCGCTTGCGGCAAGGACCTTTTCAAGGTATGAAGTGTGTGCTATCGAGCATCAAACGGGGTATGGTATGGTGTACTTTTGCATGTGCTCCGAACAACGAACAAAGCAAGGAGAAGCAGGAGGGTACGGGGCTTCACAGCCTCTTCGGGCGGGGAGGATGGGTCGTTGTTGTGCGTCTCGAGGGGACGAAGATGAGTGGAGGAGCGAAGAAAATGGTGCGGGAGGTTGGGAGCGAAAGAACCTCGCTTTCTGCGTTGCGGCTCACGCAATTGGTTTATAAAGGCTTCTCGTCTGGTCAGCAGGCTGCTCAACATCATTTGTTCGCTTCGGGGAGGGGGATACCACGACGTGACTGATGATTGGCGACCTTGCCCGTCACCGGTCGTCCGCTTCAGCTAAGGGCGAGTGGGAAACGTCAGAGTTTAGTTGCGTCAAAAGCCCTTTCTGGCGTTGATGAGCAGTACACAGGTACCCGCGGCTCCCGCAATTGTAGCTGTTTTGACAGTGTCCACACACCGCCACCGCAGTTCTGGTCGCGGTAGGTTATGGGTGCGGGTAAGAAGGAATGGCAGAGGATGCAGCTTCTCCTTTCCAGACGACAGCTGATGGACGTGACAGACAGAGAGCAAGTCGTGAGTACTTGTTGACGGAGTAGGGTCGAGGTACCTCCAGGCTCAGGTACAGTTGGGTGCAGGTTGGGTTCGAAACGAAGTGGTGGCGCATCCCGGCCAGTGAGTGATGCTTTTTGGTCCAGTTCTTTTCAGACAGATCGGGCATCAACAGCAACGCGCCCAATGGGCTTTCCCTGCCCAACTGGAGAACGACATCATCAGCAGCAGCATCAGCATACATCGCCATCCCAGCTGAAGCTGCCTTACTCAATGCTTCGCCTTAGCACCCATCTGTTATGGTCCGAGCAACAAAGTAGAAAGTACCCGCGATCAAGGTACTTTCACTTACCTTCGTTGTGTACTTGCCTGTCCGCATTAACCAACCGCGTCGAGTCCAACGCCTGGCCAGGTCCACGTACCCCGTTGCGGTTCCCTGCCGTCCATCACGGGATTAAGCTCTTGAAGATGCGCTGAAGCAAACATGTCTGCACTAGCGTTGCACAGCGCGGCTGTTTCCATTGAGGTGAGGCAGATATCTAGGCTTTGGGAGCGCGGCTATACAGAAAAGGTAAGCTTCGGGCAGCATCCAGCTTCTGCATAGGCTTCGTCGACTGCAGGTGCGTTATCCTTTCGTGTCTCCCAAGCGTCCTCCTTTTTGCATTTTTCGCACACTGCTTTCGCTTCACATTCAGACCCGAATGTGAGAGATCGTCTGTGGCTCGGCCTCCCTGTGCGGTTCCCGGGTCGGACGTTCGGCCCCTTCTCATCGTGTCCGCTCTTTGAAGACCGTAAGAGTGCGCCGTTCTGCTCGTCAGGCAGCGTTGGTACCATCTCATATAATCACGGCCATATCAACCAAGACGACGAGTTCTTCCGCCTGTGTTCGTACCCTACCAAAACATATAGGAGGTCCATCGCCTGCATCGGAAGAGGCTGTCCCCTGGTGTCACTGCAGTAGGAACACGTGCCCTTCGGACTTTTGGTTGGGCATCACACTGGAGCCTCTTGAAGCCCCCACGCTGCGGCAGGATAGATTCACGGGTAAAGACGTTTCGCTTGGATGATGCATACTTTCATAAGACAACTGTTCCGAGAGCGGACAGCAATCTGCTAGCCATCACATGGAGGTAAGCGTCATGCTGGGAAGCCGGACCGCATCCTTCCATGCATATATACCCCCGTTGTCTGTGGGAACCACCCCTTTGTGCATCATACGCACTGGCCTCACGACGATGCGGGCGTTGTTCCGTAAAGTGCATTGCCAGTTACTCCTCGGAGGAAGCGGGCGACTCCATTGACGAGTGCCACCGCAGCCCAGCCACTGTACAGGGGCAGTGGCGCAGGGGCAGAGCTTTCAAAGCTTCAAAGGATCGGAAGGAGATGGGAGGATGGACAAATGATATACCACCACCACATTCATGTTGGGTTAAAAGACTTGATAGAAGGGGGTAGTGAACATCCGCTGGTCCGGTCCAGCTCCAGGGAATGGCGTGCAAAACAACAAGAACAGGGGGCATTGCCCAGGACAGGTGCTTTGCTTCGAGATCAAATTTGTGTATAGACTTAGTTTACAATGACAATACAAAATAGAGCCCAATGCTTGTACCAAGGTACGGTCTGATTTCAAGCTCGCATGCCTGTGCTTAAAGTGACAAACGTTCGGAAAACGCCGCTACCTTACCCAATGTCAAATCCAATCTACACCGGAAATCGTCCAATATCATACCCTACTCATACATAGGCGGTTTCTCTTTCTCGTTAACGACATCAGTTACGTTGACGTCCTCCTTCGTCTCGACAGTCTCCTCGTTAGCTGGGACAGCCTCGTAGTCTCCGAAGGCGTTGCCGCGAAGTCTGATCCAGGCTCGGGTGACCAGGACGGCAATCATGACAGTGACAGCACCCATGGTTGCTCCAGTCGCCAGACCCAACAACATCGGAACGAGGTAGATGTTCACAATGTGCAGTGCTTGTCTGAATAGCCTGGCAACGCCGTGGCTATGACGTCCACGGCAGGGTCTACCGTTCCTGACCTTCCCGTCCACAATGGGGACGCGGTTGTGCGTTGGCAGATGCCTGGAATTGTCCTTGTCGGCCCCAGGCTTGACGTGACTGTGAGAATGGCCCTGATGATGTCCGTGATGTTCCTGCGGCGCATCGACGCGGAACACGAAGGCGTAGATCCTGTGGCACCCCTTGACAAGGACGGCCCTGTACTTCTGGGCCTGCTCGCCAGTCATGTTCATCAACCTGCAAAGTCTCGAATTACAATTGCCCTGCTTGGTCCCACTGCCTCCCGGCCTCTTCTCAACAGCTGCCTTCATGATAGCGAGTTGGCCGTCCTTGTGTACCAGCACATCGATACGGACAACGTCAAATGAAGCGGAAACCTCGTTGACCTCAAACGGCTGCACCAAGATCGTACGGACGGCCCATTGCGGGTTTTCGGGGCTTGTGCGAGCATCATCATATCTTACTATGGCGCTGAGTCGAACACGGCCCAGGACGCTATCCGGTGATGGGGACAGCAGCTGGGAGGCGGTGGCGGATTGAGGCACTACCAGGGCCAGGAACTCGTTTGCCGAGTCTACATTGTCGCGCGGGAGCAATTGATAAGTGTTCAAAAACAGGCTCTTGCGGTCTTCTGGGATGTGAATGTCCAGAAGCTGAGTTCACGTTAGTTAGCAAGTTATACTTTGCTTGTCAGAACCGGACACCCACCAAGTCATTCTTCGACTCGCCAGCTCCCACACATCCAGTGCATTCCATCGTCAAGACTTGTTTAAATGGATCGACCTTCATAGCCCCAGCAGCGCGAAAGATTTCGGCTTCATGAGCTGCTACATTGTTGGGGATACCATCCATGGTGGACGGCACTAGGAACGCATTTGCAGCCAGCGCGAAGCCAGCTGCTATCCCTAGCATAGAGAAACGCATGCTGGGCGTCAGGAGAAGTTGTATATGTGCGTTGCGGATTAGTTGATGTGAGAAGTTGTAGAAAATAGGATAGGGAGAGGTTGATGAATGTACAAGTGAAGCTGTGGGGTGAAGGAACCTAGAAGGGTCCAGGGCTGTGGGGTGACGTTGCCCGCCACTCTCCGCACGCACGTGACTAACCCGTGCCCCAAACCGTTCCTTTGTTATGTACAGGGTTTAATATCAGGTTCAATTCTCACCCATGGTATACTGCTGCCCGTAGTGCAATCGATTGTATTTACCCAGAGTACCAATTATCTATTTATCAAAAGCAAATCATAACAACTAAGAGCAATAGCTGGGTTATTGACTGAAAGCAAGAAAACCCCTTCAGATGCAATTGCAAAAGTGAGGAACCAATGATACCGTAGCAACTCAATGTCGCGCAAGCTACGTTAAGGTCGTCATCGTCATTATCGTGATGCCAATAGCAGTTGAAAGATCGTCTATCAGTGATATGTCATGGGGCCGTCAACCAAAATCCGCTGCGTCTACCTGTAGCGGCTTCCGCGACGGTCGTAGACAACTTCGCGCTCGAAGATCCGTTCATCGATCTCGGGGCGCCTATGTGGTCGACTCTCGAGCTCTTCACGCTCCCACTGGATTTCGCGGATGCGCTCTTGGCGGTCACGACGGATATCCTCGGAGAGCTCTACGAGCCGTAAAACATCCTCCTGTAGAAAAGTCAGCATTCCTGAGTGGTGGTTATGTTTGTTAACAGCATATACTGACGTAGCGTAGGTAATCCATAACGTAATAGTAGGTATCAGTCTCCTCATACTCATAACCAAACTGCTCAATGGCATCTTTCACGACCAAATCCTTCGTGACCTCCGTCCACATAGCTTGTCTTGTGCGCGGGGAGCTGAGTGAGCGATGTCGAGAAACTTCAAGTTCGGATTCGCGTTCGCGGCGTTCGCGGGTTTCGCGCTCATAGACGATATCCTCGTCGTAGAACTTGCGGCTGGTGCCCCTGCGGCGAATCTCAATCTCCAGAGTCTCGTCACGTGGAGGACTTGGGGGCGCTGGGGGCGGTGGTGGGGTTGGTGATCTAGCACGCTCGACACCTGAAAGTTTTGTCAGATTAGGGGGTCATGAGGGAATTGGACTAGATCGTCTTACCGTGGTCAATAGTCTTGTAGTGGGTGATAATCTCCTGATGGATAGGGGGCCTGATGATGGGCTCCGGTGGAGGAGGGGGTGGAGGGGTTGGAATCCGCACTGGTGAAGGTGATCTTTCTTGGCGACGGCGGATGACAATCTCCTCCTCGTCGTATTTCTTCACGGGTGGAGGCGGTGACCTAAGCTCTTCCTCGCGGCGACGGACGACAATTTCCTCCCTCTCGATTTCTCTTACTGGGGGAGGCGGTGGGCGGATATCTTCTTCACGGCGACGGATAACGACCTCTTCCCGTTCTCTTGCTATGGGCATGCGTGGCGGAGGCAGACTCCTTTCACGAGGGCGTATGACGATCGTGTCCCTGTCCACTTCTCTTGCCCTGGGCCGTGATGTTTCAATTTCCTCCCTGCGTATGTTGATCGATTCGCGCTCGATATCACGACCACGGGGTCCACGGTCCTCTATCTCGGATCGCCTGATCGAGATGTCTGTTTGGTCCCTCTCCACCTCCCTCGGTCGGGGACCTTCCCCTCTGCGGATGACAATGTCATCCCGCTCAAAGTCCCGCGGCCTGGGTCTTGGGCCTTCGCGGTCGCGGATCACGATCTCTTCTCTCTCGACCTCGCGAGGCTTGGGACGGGGCGGAATGCGCTCGATGTCTTCCGTGACTCTCTCACGGAGAACAAGAGGCCCAGTGGCAGGGTTGCGGCCATATCCCTCACGTAAGAATTCGGGCTCAGGCCGACGAAAGTCGGCAGTGCGGGGACGGGAGATCTCGCTTCGGAAATCATCGAAATCACGCTCGCTGCGGTTATTATTCCGATAGAAGTCTCCTCGGCGCTCGTCGTAAGCCTCGGCGACAGGGTAACGGCGCTGTGACATTTTGGCTTCGGTTCAAGTGCTGGTCTTTTTGGTTGAGTGTGATCGCTCGAGCGGAAAGGACGAACAGTGTTACTAGACAGCGAAGTGAGAGCGCTGGAGGATATCCTAAAGCAAACCTTCAAGTGGAAGAAGAAAGGTGGTACGAAGATCAAGAGCACGAATTCAGGTACCCAGCTGTCCGCTTTAGAACGGGAGAAACCAGGAAGGAAGAGAGAGGACCGGTTGAGTGTGTTGCGAGGATCTTCTGAGCCTGAAGGGTACTTGAGTGGTGGGGGGAAGCCAAAGCGCTGACGTAACTTCACATGAGTAGTGAGAAAACCAGGGCAACGCTTCTTCTTGCTTGTCATGAGTGATGTGTACACGAAGGAGCGTGATGCGAATGTCAATCTTGAAACCTGGCGGCCATTTCTTCCATCACAGTCTCCATACCAGGAATTCCAGTGACAGGCTTCTGGTCCTCATCCCGCCGCCACTGTCTCGTAAACCCAGTTTGCATCCGGCCTTCCCTGATCATCGCAGCAATGAGGGTAATGCGGAGCGAAGCGCAAACTTTGACGAAAGGTTGGTCGAAGGGAGATCGACTTCTACCCTTCCCCTGGAGAGTGGATCACTTTTGACGGTCCGCTTCTCAAGGGATCCTGTTGTGCAAGCACGAAACATGGAGCAGACAGAGCACCTGATGTTGTAGCGCATCACATTGATTGATTCTTGTAGTGATGTAACTATGTCGAGCATCAACCGCATAGGGACGTTGCTGAGGTATTCGTAACGACTGCAATAGCGCGTCTAGTAATGTGTCAAGGCATCCACCCAATGCGCGACCAACCCTATCTATTGCCAAACTACGCTATGCAACTACAAGGAGTGAACATAAAAGTAAGGGGTATATAGAAGTATATGCAAGATTGTTGTTCCAGCTCCACCTGGTGAGCTCAGCGGCCAAATGTGAGCTTCTTCTGCCCTCGATCGTTCCCAGCGCTTCCCACACCTCCGCTACCTGGGGGTCTGCCTCGCTCTCGAGGAGGCGGCGCATTAGACTTCTTCAACGTCTTCGTAAGAGGAGGTTTGAACGGTGGCTGCTGCGTTATATGTGCGCTTTCCTCAGCGGCGAGGTCTCTCGCAAAATGCCAGTCGTCGTGTTCTCCCCGCTGTTCTTCAGGTATGGAGGCGTTGCATCTACTACAAATGTACGCCGGTATGCCACTCTTTCGTGAAGCCGGTGGGGGTCCGACTGAAGAGGATCCATTAGGGTTGCCACTCCAGTGAGGGTTTATCACTTCATTGTCTGCCTCCGACCGCTCATGATCTTCGGGCAGTTGTATTTGACCGGATGGTGGAGGTTCGTCGTCTGTCTTATTTAAGAGATGGTCGTCGTTCTCTACGGGGGTCGGCACCGCCTTAGCATCGACCGGCTGGTCATATTGGACGAGTCCTTCATCAAGGCCGAGCAGCTCGTCGTCTCCATGCTCGTCACCTGAGTCCTCCCCAGCCTCCGCATCCCCCTCGTCACGGCTACTACCCCTTCTGACAAAGAAGTCCATGACTCCCTTGCGCTCAGATAACGGGGCGCTTGACGCGTTCGCGGTCTTGGCGGCTTTCGTGGCTCTGTCCGCCTTCCGTGTTTCCGCTCGTTTCCGCTTGGCTGACTTGGAAGACTCAAGATTGGAGTAGTCGACATCTGCATGGAAGGGACTTGTATTTCCCACCAAAGCCTTCGCCTCCTCTCCGCGCACGAGAAACCCGCCAATGCCCTTGTTTCCGGTTGGCCCATCTTCGAAGCCGCCCACACTTAGTGACAGGTTCGCACACGGCCAAGCTCGACCGTCCACGACAACCTGAGCCAGCAGATTCTTGGCTAGATCGAACAGCATACCTTCGCTCATTGGCTTCCCTTGAGGGATCGGCGCCTGCTTTGATCTAGTCTGCGCGCCTTGTCTGTGATGCAGATTGATCGTTCTCGGCCTCCGCTTGTTATCGAGCACCCCTTCCTCTACTAGGCGACTGAAGATGTCCGCTACGAAAATGCGAAGCCACCGCACACCCGTCTCAAAGTCATTGATAGACGGCCGAAACGACTTGGCCGACAGCATTGACTTTATCTGCGTTCTTGGGTTGACTTCGCTGGTATCTTCACCCCTAATCACATTGTACAGCCAAGTTCCAGTATCATCTCCAATCTTCTTCTTCACCTGCTCTAACGGCACCTGCAGAAGCTCAGAAACTGTATCTGTTTGGAACGCTTCCACGACCTCATCGCCCAGCTTGCCTCCTAGATTTCTGATCTTGGTGAACTTGAATCCTGACAGGAATTGCTGCACTGCCCTGTTGCGAATGACCGTTTGAGAGTTTGGCTTCTTGTGGCCTGAACCTAGCTTCGCGAGCATCTTGTTCTTTGCCAAACCGGCAGAGCATGTATATTTGAGCTTTTCGAATATTGCGGCCCTGACGTCCCGTACAATCTCTGATCCAATGAGCAAGGCAACATCGTCCCAGTCCGGGTCGTCTTCCTCATTCTCCGAAGAGTCCAAGTCTACCAGCGCGTCCGTAGCCCAATTCAAGTGTGTTGTAGGCGGCCTCGGCAGCTTTTCCGTCGGATCATCATACGGTGGTGGGCCACGTAGTGTAGGATATCTCTCCATCAACAATCCATGGATCTGGGCGCTCAGATCAAGGAACACTTCATCCACGCTCGCCTTCTCCACCCTCTGCATCGGGCTTGCGGGCAGAAACTCTTTTATTAGCCCTAGAATTTTCCTCGACTCCATCCGGTACGGATCCAGGCTAACTTTGTGTGTCGCCATGTTCTTGAAGGAATCTTCGTGATACGCCCACTTCTCATCTCCCTCCTTCCACGTTGCCACGTGCTGCGTGATCAGTTCCGGACACAGCTTCTGCGCTTCCGTGATTGTGACGTGACGGTTGAGTCCAAAGGCGCGAGCGGGGTAGTTGATGGCGATGAGGCCCTGCCATTGCTGCACAGCTAGGGGCTTGGAGGGTGGAACGGACAGGCGGACCATCTCGCATTGCGCATAGAAGGCATCAAGGTCGATGTGGGCGATTACACGGAGGGGGCATGCTGGCGAGTACTGGAGAAGCTGAGAGAGTTGCTTGTATGTGAAGGCGGACTTTCGCCGCCGCCGGGAAGCGCTAGATGTAGACAATGGAGAGGAAGCGATGAAGGGCTGCGAAGAAGTCATGTCTTTGCCCTGTAATCATGCTGGGTGTGGAGTTGACTAGGGGGGTGTCACAGTTGTTCAGCTAATGGCAGATATCGATTGTGGGAAACGCGACCGCGTCCGCTAAGCGCGTAAATGGGTGATGGTCCCCCAATGTCGTCATGACCAAAATGGCTCTGGTGAACTATCGGACCGTATTGCAAGACGAGATCAAACATAGTCTTATTTCTCAATATTGATAGATACAGGGTGATAGTTTGTCTCCGCGATCTCTGACTTGCAACCATCCACCACCATGTCCAACCTCCGTTCACCTGCTGCCATATTCGGCGTACTCAACCTTGCAGCGATTGGCTCCTCCACCTATCTTCTACGCTCGCATCACCAATATAACCTACAGGAGAACAATGCACGCTTGGATGAGATAGAGCTCACTCTGCGTGGTCATATTGGTTACATCGAGGAGGCTCTGGATCGGCTGGAGGGGAAAGCTAAAGAAGAGGACAGGGGAAAGAAGATGTAAAACCTCTGATTCGGATTCATCTCAATATACTCTGTTTGCTAACTTTTGCGATTCGTAGGCAAGCTATTTATAACAAGGAGGACAAAAAAGACAAGAAGGACTAAGTCTTAGAGCTTGTCGTCCGGTACGGAGACAATGCAGAATGTTTGAATGATATTGGCTGCGTGTACTTGAAACTCCGCAAGGACGTCGAGAATGAGTAACATCCACCCTGGGCGACATGATCATAGCATTGTGTTGGTTTGTTGCACTTTGTAAGCTCTCGATATACAGGAGCTAGATGCATGCAGTCCTGTGGAATATTGCATAAATGCAGGAACAAGGGTACAGCCGAGGTACAAGATCCATCAGAAACTATGACGACGGCTACTTTCGGTCAATTCGTGTCCACGTCTTAGATATTTACTCTTATAGCTTGTTGGTCAAAGTAAACACAATTCAATCACACTGCCTTTACGAAGTGTTTGTTGTTTGTTTGTACACGTCAACGCTTGCGTATCACTCGGTTCCCCGATCGCTCCCAATATGGCAACAAACACCGTTCCGAACGATCTGATACTCTTTCACTACCCGTTTTCTCCCTATGCCAGACGCGTGATATGGTACCTCACTCTGAGAAAGATCGAGTATGGACAATGCATCCAACCTCCTGTGATGCCACGTCCAGATCTCGAAGCCCTCGGCGTGAAATATCGTAGAATACCTTTGATGTCTCACGGCCGGAGCATCTACTGTGACACACGCCTCATCCTCAAAAAGCTAGAGGAATCGTTTCCAGCAAGTGAGAAACATCCAGCCTTGGGTCCAGCTGATCCAACATCGAAAACCTTGGTTAAGCTGCTGGAGCATTGGACGATCGATGCGGGCATCTTCAATAGAGCTGCCTCATTGATTCCTCCAGACCTCAAGCTGATGAAGGACGAGAAGTTTCAACAAGATAGACAGGATTATACAGGACGCAGCTGGAAACCAGACGCGATGGCCAAGGGAAGACCAGAGTCTCTTGCGTATATCAAGGAGGGTTTTGCCTTGCTTGAGGAGGGACTGCTCAGCGACGGCCGGGAATGGGTTCTGGGGGGCAACAAGCCGTCCTTGGCAGATATCGAGGGTGTGTGCAAACAATATATACGTGAAAAGAAATGGTGACTGACCTGGTACAGCGGTCTGGCCATTCCATTGGCTCATCGGCATGAAAGGGGCACTCCGACCGGACGTGATCTCAAAAGAGAGCTTCCCAAAAGTCTATGCCTGGGTGGACAGGTTCGATAACGCTATAAAGACTGCAAAGTCCACCGTCCCGAAACCGGTGTCCCTGAAAGGGAAAGAAGCTTTGACTCACATCACCAGTGCAACGTTTCCAGCAGTTCCTTTTGAGAAAGCGAGGGCTGAGCCTCTAGATGTTAACGTGGGAGATGATATAGAAGTATGGCCGATAGACTCCGGCTTCAAGCACCATGACAAGGGAAAATTGATACTATTGACGGACAGTGAGATCGGGATCAGTATGAAGGCAGAGAACGGGAAAGAGATCAGACTCCACATGCCGAGATGGGGCTTCAGGGCGGTTAAGGCCGATGGTGCCGGGTCGGCGAAGCTGTGATCGGAGAGAGCCCCAGGGCTCAGCCGAATCGACGCTCCTCGTAGGGCGGAAGGCCAGGATTGCTGACCGGAGTGAGCTTCGGACAGTGTGCCTCAGTGGCTTGATAGATGTGTTGAGGGTTAATCAGCGCAGGAGGTTGATGCTACCCAAGCGTTGATTTGTAGCCGAATGTAACAACGTTGGCGTTCCAGTGAAGCCCTAATGAAGAACAACATGATGTGTCATATCTCTCTTTGCCTTCAGAGGTGTTCACGTGTTCTGTGATTATCTACGTGCAGGGTGACTGTTTCAGGTGGCTAAGCTCACCCCGTCCCTCTTCTGTGCTGAGAGGGTAATTCTACGATATTACTACACCATGTTGAAAGGCTAGTCCTTCTGCGTTCAGTCGGAAGAGCACCTGATGGCGGAGCATCCGTCTACACACGTCCTTTGAACAGAATGGCCCACAGGCATCCTTGCGTTTCCGTGACCCGGTGTCCGGAGAAGACAGGAGAGTAAGCTTCAAGTCTGCTGTTGCTTCCGGAAAGAAGACTTGGACGGGAAGGGCTCCGCTCCGGCTACTTACGCGAGGCTTCGTAGCATCATCAAGATACTCCCATTACATTTGGCCACTTCCTCAATGTTGCCAATCAAGACACAACTGCTGCCTTCCTAGACCTGGAGAGAAAGGGATGCGTAACTTTTTGCGGAATAGATGAAACTCATTTCTAGTATCCCAAGCATCCAAACACCACGGCACACATGATCTGAACACAAGGAGCCGATGGGTCAGGGAGGATGAATGGAATACAGGTCAGGAAGTGGCTTGTCTCGGGCACAGACCAGACCGAGATTAGAAAGCTTCTGGAAGGATTATGGAAGCTTCACTAACCGCAATAGGAGAGGAGAATGCTCTCGGATAGAACGCTGGTGAGGCCATGCTGAGCAGACGTGCCGGAGATACTCACCGGATGGTCTTTTTACGTTCTTGGAATCCGATATACTGTTCAATATCACCTCGGCAGCCTAGGACTTTGAAAGACAAAGGTCGCAGTGGCATCAGGCGCCTGACTAATGAGAAGGGGGTCATGTTGCGCCTCAATTTGCCTGGACAAGCACGACGTCGCTTCGAATATACTAGGCACGGAGATGAAAAGCCACTGGATCTAGGAAAAGGAGCCCGAAGCCCTTATAGACTAATTACCCATAATTTGTGTCATACACGTGAGCGGATTTATCCACCAGGCCAGTGAGGAGCGGGAACCGGAAGACGTTGGCAGTCGGGCTTTACGGGTTTGCCCTCGGGCCAACACGCAGCCACCAGCGCACGGAGGAGATTGCTTACGGAACAGTAGACCGTTACGAGGAAGATTCGGCGGGTCTGCTTGAAGAGGTTTTGGCAATAGTACGCCTGATATTGCGCATAGACACAGGAGAGGTTTGCCAAGTGTTGAGTATATTAGAGGAGCAGTAGTACACCGTCCTCTACCATCGCTCAAGCGGAACAGGGAACGACTGACGGCAGCTATCTCGGACAGCCTAGTTCACCAGTCACTCATCATTATTGCGTATGCAAGGTGCGACAAGACCTCGTCTCTCTTTCTGCTTGGTTCAATTCCTAGTCGCTGTGCCATAATAGGACACATTCCGTCCATCACACACCTTACCCTGTCCAAATTATCGCTCCGGTCTCTCATTGGTGGGCCGCCTGTCTTTGCCTGGACTTGGACGGACAACGCTCCAGCTCGCTGTAGGGGTTCCTGCAAGTTTCAGCGCTAAGAGAGGCCCTCGATTAAGGTTTGCAGAGGAGTTGCAGAGGAGTTGCAGAGCAGGTCGAGCGCTAAGATCAGACTGGGATGTCCCGCTAGCGTTATTTCACCACTGCAACACATACATCATCGGCGTTTTGGGGAGGATCTGGCTTGCTTTTCCCTCACCCTTCCCGCCAAATCGTCAACCAAGCCTAAAACATATATCATCATTGCTTCCCGTCTACGGCACCTAGGATTTCTCCAAGCCACTTCCACTTTCACCATCAAAGCCTTCGGTCCAAGCAGACATACATACCTACCCATTTCAATCCACCATCCTACTACGAGCACTTCTCTCTCCAGACATTCACAAAGCAACAATGTTCTCTTGCACCAACTACCAGCGTGGCTGCCGCGGCAGGACCAACACCTCCAACGGCACGTGCGCAGACTGCAACTCGCTGCACATTACTCCAACCGCATCGTCGCCAGTCTCGAGGTCATCGTCGACAGACTCAACTAGCTCTGCATCCTCCTACTCTGCGATGACATCCTCATTCGCATCGCTGGCGGCTGCTAGGCGATCAGAAAGCCCGAGAAGCGCCACGCCTGGCAGATGAGCTTCTCCTCAGACGCAGTCTTTGATATCAGTCAAATGTTACATCAAGACAGCGACTTCCCAAGCAACCCTACGCAACGATGGCCATGATGATGATCAAATCATCCTCATCATTGGACATCACTCAACCTCGTCCACTCCAACACCTGCTGCCAACATCAGCGTTCTCGTTTCCTAGTTAGGATCAGTCATGGGACGGTTGCAGCTTCATGATCAGCTGATTCGCGGTGTTTTGAGGGATTCAGGTTTCCAGCGGCATAAGGAATGGTGTTCTGTATATTGACAATGAGCACTCGTCCTGTGATTTAGCGAAGGCGTTTTAGAAAAGATATGTTGCTTCCTGATAGCGACATTGCACCTGAGCGCCGCTGTTCGCTTCTGGCTTTGTTTACACGTCTTACTCGTACCTGCCTAGCAGAGGGATATTCTGCCTCTTGTTCAATCGAACACTGTATCATTAGTAGAATCGTACCCATCAGATACCACAAGAAATCAGTTCGTCTGTGGACTTGCTCCAGCCAAAAAGTAAAAAACCCTCATTCACCTCTGTGCTTGCTCCTGTTATGCAGTGGTGATCGCGACTATGTCGTGCTCACGGCGCTATTCGAATGACATCCCACACCAGCATGTAGCGTCAGAGGGAGCTAGGGAATCACGTCAAGTGACCATATTAATGCTCCATCCAGCGTCGTCACAGAAGGACAGGATTGGCCGGACGCCCGAACATGAAGCTGTGCTGTGGTAAAGCTTCAAGGAGCACGACGGCACTTACGGTACCAATCAGGGTCCGATGGGCCTTTGCTCCGGTCGCCCAACGTCCTGTCAGGCTGTCATTCTGCCAGGGTCCCCTCGGCGACAATGCTGAGGTAGGCAGTGGTTTGCTGGAACGCTTTTCCACAAAATGTGAGGTTCTGAAACTTCAAGACGGAGAGATCGTGAATATTGCGGAGCATCACCGATGCGCAGACAGGGCCGAGTCTCGATAGACGGCGGTCGAAGCGTCCCGGCTAGCGCAAATCAGGGCAAGCATCATATGAGGGAGGGGGCTCGGTTGTTTCGCGGCGAGAGCCAATCAAACTCTGCCACAGGCCCTGAGTTTCAACGGCATTATTTGCCTTTCTGGCAGAGCAGCTTTACCTTACACATCAAGATTTACCCAGAAGGTGGGGCCGCCAGCGCTGTCTTTCATTGGCTTGACACCGTTACATCCCTTCCGGGTGTGGTTAGAGCAACCATTTCGTTTTATTCGCGCCTGTTACGAAAGCCACGGAGTTTCGCCCGTGATTGCCCCTCAGGCACGGCAAACTCAAAACTCGGTGGAGACGGAGATGGAGGTGGCACAAGATGAAGCCTCCACAGCGGGAGGTGCATCGCGAATTATAGCGAGATACGGACGGATTAAACGGCAGTCTTGGCTATCAAATATTGCCACAAACTTTTACTCGCGTCCCAAATCACATCCTCACAAACGGAGGTGCAAGCCCCTCGCCCGGTTTATCGACGGAGAAATCCGAGTCGATCCAGTTCTTTGGCTTGCAGCTTGTCCTGCTTCCCTTTTGATAAGCCCTGCCGGATCCCGCCATAATCACATCCTCATTCGAAGACACCTGCATGCTTGAGCCCCATCCGAGTGGCAAATGCCATATCCTGACGGCACTCTTCGCTCAGCACCTCGATATCCGGAGGTCCATGAGTCGGCGTACATGAAATTAATGAGCATCAAAAGACCCTGATCTCTGTCCTGTGTTATTATTCCTATCCTAAGACGAACACTGTCCATTAGCGTAGGCCTAAAGGACGCACGATTACATCAAGCACAATATGCCTGCCCGGCCCCTGAGGGCTCGACATATGCAGCCAGTGCTGCAATGCGCGGAGTATGACAACCTGGATTCATCTTGCATGCTGACGCTGAAGGTTGTGGCTTTTGTCAGGATCGCAGGCTTGACCTCAGAGAGACTGGGTCAGGCTCAGCGAGTGTTCCGTCACCCTTGGCTTCATGATTGATAGGCCAGTGGAAAGAAGCGGTCTGGTCTAAGGAGGGTCATGTGACAGGTCCGTCGTTGAGCGGGGCGCGGCTGAACTTTCCCTCGATGATGACCAACCGGAGACCTGCATACAACGGCTTCATTTGGTAATTCGAGTCTGAACAACACCCCCAGCGCTGACCCTGAAGCAGTAGTGCATAACGCTATCCCACTTCTCTGCTGCAGGCTTCCCCATCATGCGCATGAATAGATTGGAAGCATCCAGCCACCAGCGATCGGCACCCGCCGTGAATCCTCCTTGTTTCTCTGTCTTCTCACCCTTCCCTTTACTGATGCGTCTCCGTTGAGCCAGACAATCAATGCCAAGTATCTCCAAATCCTACATTAGCAGCCATACTATCGCTCCTTTATCACCCCCACAGAGCCTGGAGTGGCCCTGCAATAGCCCCAATAACAGCTGTTACTTCCGCATCTGCAATGTAGATCCCTTCTGTTCCTGTCCTATCCTAATTCTCTTGTGGCTTCAAGAATAATACGCTCAAGCATCATTCTTTCACTTCGCTACTCTTCCCGCTGTGCCGTATCAGCCAGATTGCCCTGCATGCAGTTTGCCACTAGTCTTATCTGTCTATCGGACCGATGTCTGATATGCCTCTGGACGCGGTCTGGGGCAGATATCGTCGTATGCATGAGGGTCATTCAAGCACACTCTGAGCAAGCAACATGGACAGGGAAAGAGCAAGGACCTGAGTCAAAACCGAGTCTGATAATTGGTGCTAAGTAGATATCCTGGTGGGTATGAGGGTTATCTACGTAGGCCCTGAGCAAGCAGCAGGAGCAAGAGAAGAGCAATGACGTGGGTTAATATCAGCTCTGGCAACCAGTGCACAGTAGATATCCTGGTAGGAGTGAGGGTTGTGTACGTAGACTCTGAGCAAGCGGCGGGAGCAAGAGAAGAGCAAAGAACCAAATGGAGACCAGTTCTGGCAATCAGTGCTCAGCAGATATCCTGGTAGGCACAAGGGTCACCTATATGGGCCCTGAGCGAGCGACAGGAGCAGGAGAAGAGCAAAGATTGAGGGGGAGACCAATTCTGGCAATCAATGCTTAGTAGATATCCTCATATGCATGAGGGTTATGTACGTAGGCCCTAAGCAAGCGTCAGGAGCAACGGAACACACCTGTAAGCCTTGGATTTACACCAGAAGTTTATGCTTTTGATGGGTACCAAGGTATGTATGAGGGTCAGCTACATGGGCGTCGGGTACAGGACAGGAGCAGCAGAGCGAACAGGTAGGCCTTGCAATCGTATCAGGAGTTTGTGTTTATCACAGGTACTACTGTATGTATGAGGGTTAGCTACGGGAGCGCCAGGTATACGACAGGAGCAGCTGGGTAGCCGAGAAAGACGTATTATGAAGCTGTAAAAGAAAAGGCGTATACGGGATTCGACCATAGCTATGTAGGGGTGCGTAGGGATGTATATATATACATTCAGCAGCAGCAATGTCAACATACGGTGTTGATGGCGTAGTGGTAGCGTGTAGCATTCACTAAGACAGTGAGTAGCGACGGCATCATACACATCACGGCAGCAAGGTACACCGACAACGGAGGTAAGTATCGAACTGCATTCGATTCTATCTGAAAAGCTGACAAAAGAACACAAGAGGACCACGAGAAAGCCGCCAGCAGCAAATTCCACCAACCCACCACCAACCCACCACCAACTAACCATCAACACTCATGAAAACTCCCGCCCAAATACCCATATCGTACCGGAATTTATCGCCGAGCAGGCGAGCAAGCACACCAGGCATCTGCCGAGCCGAGCGAGCGCGCAGCTCGCGGAGGTCGACCACCAGTTGGCGGGTGGCTTCGTTGGCAGCCAACCACACCGCCTGGCGGTCACCACAGTGGTAGAGGTGGTAACCAAGGAAGAGGACCAGGAAGACGAACGCCGAGAGGAAGCCGATGACCATCGGGTCGAGGAACATCTTGCGGATGTCCACGACCGGGTAAGTTTCGATGATCACCGGCCGGACGACTTGGCCGGGGGGGTTGTAGGGAGGAGCGGGGCGAGGTGTTGCGGCGACCGGTGCGCTGGAGACGGACACTCCATGGACGAACGCCAACGGAGGCTGAGGGGTGGCGGCAGCTGGAGCCGGAGCGGGAACCGGAACCGGGGCGGTGTTGACCGAGGCGCCCATGACCTTGGCCAGGTCCTTGAACTTGCGGACGATGGGCGGGACCGGGGCGGTGTCGACGGTCATGATGTTGGCGAAGTCCAGCACCGCCGGTTCATCATCGTCACTGTTGTACGCCGCGGCCAACTCGGCGTCCAACGACAGCTTGCCGGTGCCATCCTCGACCGGAGCCTTCGGCTTCTTGGTCGGCGTGTTGGAGGAAGACTGATGCGGGTAGGCGGCCTGCGCTTCCAGCTCGTCGATCCGGGCTTGCTTCCGGCCGACATCGTCGCGCAAGGTGTCGATCTCCTTGTTGAGACGATTCTGTTCTTCCATGACCGCAATCATCTGTTCTTCGGAGACAGACTGCGGGACCGGAGCTGCTTTGAGAACCCTGTTCTCTTCCTTGAGCGCTTCCAGCTGGTGATTGGCCGAGGTGTAGGCGAGCTGGGCTTCATCGGCGGCGGTTCGGAGGCCTGCGGCATCTGCTTCGTGCTGGCGGATGTCGTTGTTGTACTTCTGGATGGTGGCCTGCTGCTGAAGGTTGAGCGCATCCTTGTCGGCGATGATGCTGTCGTAACTCTGTGCGGCCCATTCCAGTTGGTCGTGCTTCTGCTTGAGCTGGCTGAATTGTCCTTCGAGGTACTTGCCGTGCTGGATGAGATTCTCGTGTAAGGTCTTGAGATTGTTCAGTTCTTCCTTGGCGCGGTTCGCTTCCTTGTTGGCTTCTTCCACCTGGTTTTCGTAGAGAAGGTAAGCATCGTCCTGGGTCTTCTTCATGCTTTGTAACTTGTTCTGGAGATTTTCGACTTCATCGTTCTTGATGGCATGCTCGTTGCGCAGCTGGCTGATTTGCTTTTGAAGCTCTTGAACCTTTTCTTCTTGCTCTTCCCATTCTGCATCCTTCAAATGGTGCTCATATTCAGACTGTTCTTCCTTGGCGGCCATGTGCTTCTTGAGGTCTTCGACCTCTTGCTGGGATTGTTGTGCCTTGGCAGCAACGTGCGCTTTAAGTTCTTCAAGTTCCTTCTGAACGGCCTTCCACTTGACTGTGACAATTCCTAACTCTGATGCGTGGATTTGGCGGTCTTCTTCGGTTTCACGGTATTTCTCTCCAAGCTCACCATACTTGTAGCAGAGGGTGTCGTACTTCTGCTTGACCTTCTCGAGCTTCTCGATGCTTGGATCTGGGACTGCGAGTTTGTCGGCAAGCTGCTGGTAATGAACCCTGAGGGTGGCATGCTCTTTCTGCAGACGGTCGAATTCGGACTGGCTGAAAGCGGAAGACAAAGAAGGGGCACCCGGATCAGGCATAGGAGCACCGAGCGTCGGGACTTCGGAGCTAAAGCTGAAGTTGGCGGTGTTGGCGGCTTGGCTGAAGGAGAATAGGTTCGGAGCGGCTGCAGGTGGTCCGGGAGCGGAAGCGGAAGCGGATTCGGGAGACGTGACAGGTTCGACGGGTGCAGAAGCGGGTGCAGGTGCAGGGACCGCGGAGCTTGGACCACTTTCCGCCAGCGGAATGTTGGCCTTGCCCTTACCCTTGCCAGACTTCTTGTTGTTCTTTGGAGGCATGGTGTTGATGTATGTGTGTGTGTGTGTGAAAAGGTAGATGTGAAAGAAGAATGTGCAGTTGGTATGTGAAGTTGTGTGAGGTTGAACAGACGTGTGCAAATGAGCAGTTGGTATGAACGGTTGCTAGGAACAGATGGTATCCGAAAACGTTTCTTGTCTTTGTTAGAAAAGTTTGGTGAAGGGAGAGAGCTTTTTAGGAACCTTTCTCTGCCATTGTCCCATTGATCCAATTGTCCAATCCGCTCATGAAACGCCTGTTGTGATCCCGCTACATTCAATCATGCTCATAATGGAAACTTAAATACGCGAACCCAATAGGAAGAGTCTGTGCTCATAGCACAGCTATTGTTTGTACAATGCCATTCAAACTCTATGGCCTCATTCCCTCTGACCCTCATTGAGCACAAGCTCAACAATCAGCTGCATCCGGTCCAGTTCGGGATGGTGTAAGCTCAGCTTCACTGTCCGATTACCGGCCGTACCTCCGCCGAGGCCATCATCAAGGCACTTGACGTCTCTTCCCGCAATGACCTGTCGCAACCTGCCGTTTTGCGCGTTCCGAATCTCCACAAAATCCGGATCAAACAATAGGATGTACGGTCCATATAGTGCTGCGCTCTTTGCCTTACCAACGAACTCCATAATGACTGACCGACTGATTTCGCCGTGCTTATTGACGTAAACGGCGCATTCTTCATAACACAATAGGAACTCGGCGTCCGACAATCGGAACATGCCCAGAGGATCGAGGCCCGCCAGTCGGCTTGCGATTGTTGCGACATCAGGCTGTTTGAGATCTGGTACCGACCACGGCTGCTTCTTGTCGAGCGTGAGGACCTCGAATCCTTTGGAGGTCGAGACGGCGAGTGACGTTTGGAACAGGTTGATCCCGAAGCATTCCGTAGGAATGTAGAACTCATCGTAGTCGCGGAAGAATTCCGTGGTACCGCGTCGCAAGAACCTCGATTTCTTTTCGGTGGACTTCTGGAAGACGGGCTCAAGTACCTGCCGCGGGATTAGTGAGGCGTCGGACGCGACAACCGCTCGTATTCAGACGCACCTTGAAAGTGGATGACAGCCCTTCACGCTTCTTGTAGAATACCAACGTTCTGTCCTTCATCCTTCCAGTAGCAAAGAACCCTACATCCTTGGACCCAGAGAGCTTCTGTGGAGCTTTTCTTGCCGAGTCATTGACTGGAGCGACACCCTCTGTTGGGCACACAACATCCAAGTGGTAGGCGATGAGCGCTTTGTCTGCTATCAACAGGAACAAGCCAAACTCCTCCAGTACCGCCACTTGGCTCACTCGCTGGATGGGTATTGCCTATCACACAGGTCATTAGTGTACGTTCGGGGCAGTGATTTGTTTGCACTCACCCTCGTCCAACCTCTAGGGTTATCCTTCTGTGAAGTGTACACACCGAAGTCAGTTCCGATCGCGATCATAGCAGTGCCGTTGGCTTGCGTGAATGAGGTAGCACAGTTAACCCTCGCTCTGCACACCGGCGATGGCCGGCCCGCAAACTCGTACTTCTTGTTGACTTCCTCAATAGCTCGATCGAGAGGAGTACCTCGAATGATGATCCCTTTTGGTCCGCCGCCGGTCGAGTCATACGCGAAAGCGGAATCAGCTATCACCCGTAACCTGAAGGGCTCGGCATTCTGAGCGAACAGTGATGCTGCGTGCTTTGTCTTGGCCTCCAATATCTTATCGCACCAGTCCTGGCGGTTCTGTGCATTAGATGCGTATAGCGTGTACACCTCCTTGCCGAGATGCTTGATCCGGAAAGGGTACAAAACGTTGTCGTCCTTGCCTCCGGTCTCGACTGCCGCGTTCGGTACTGAGCTTCTGCCGGAAGAACCGGTTGCCACTGATGTTACGGAGGTGCTGGTGTTGGTATGCGACAGTTGTCCTGGGATGGGGCTCTGATTTGATGACGCTCTCACCAGTCGACCCTCATTCGGACCATTAGCACGAGCGGCAGCGTTGGCAACAGTAACACCTCTGACGGCCGATTTCACGACAGCGTCATCATTTGTACTTTCGAGGACCAGCAAATCCATTGGAATTGGCAGCCGCGACACATCGTACCTCTCATACTTAAGTCCACCAGCTGAATCCCTCTGCGTTACCGTCTTGGCAAGCACAAGGTAGTGGTCAAACAGAAGCGCGTGCGTTTCTAGCCATGTAAACCGTGTCCCGCCGGTTCGCTGCAAGTCTCCGCGGTAGATGAGCTCTCTGCCAAGATGACCAAGGTTAAGTTCGACCCGCTGCATGCCGGGCCGCAGAATCAGTTTTGAGCTCAGGTCCGCCAGGTCAACCTTGCGGGACATCTCTGCAACGCGACTGTCACATTCCAACGTGACATTCTTGATCTCTTCAATTGCTGTTTGCAGATTTGTCTTCTCCTCTGATTCGTTCGGCATCTTGTTCAGCACGGTGGTCAGCAGAAGCCCGTAATGCTGCAACCTGGTAATGGGCGCCTTCAGGAAGTGGTCCCAACCTAGCTTGTTAGACATTTTGTTGACCCGTGCATTTTCAAGGAAGGTACGGAACAGCATGTTCCTTTCTGATTCTTGCCGGATAAGGAAGGACGCGTTTGGGAAGTTTGCTGCATATTCTACATAGGCATTCTTGGCTTTCCGGATCCATTCCCGGAAGATGTCGCTGAAGCCGGTGATCCATGGACCTTGTTCCTGCTGTCTGTACTTGAGTTGCGCGAGGAGATATTCTTCGTTGGCCTTCTTCACCGCATCCACCTTGCCAAAGACGTCCCGTATGAACTGAGCTATCTTCTTAGGTGCCAAGACGGCGGGCTGAGCGCGCTCGAGCGCATCCCGATACAGGACGCGCAGCACGTTCAGATTTTCTGAGAAGCCCTCTTCTCCGACCACAATCTCGTGAAGGATGTTCTGACGCTCAACCTCTTTCTTGCTGACGCCTTCCACATCTTCCTTCTTCAGCTTGTAGAAAGTAGCCCAATCCTCGGATTGTCGTTGAGTCTGAGTACTCAGATCGATCTTCTTAAGGGTTCGTTGACAGTGATGAGCATAACATCTACCGGAAATATTGTAGTCGTGCAGCTTCGGTGAGTAGCATCCAGTACCGGTCAGCTGAAACAGTACACCGGTCATGGTCTCGCCGGTGAACTTCAGCCATTCCTCTTCCCTCGCAAGAGTTCCTACCTTGAACATGTCTTGAACGACTCGTGCGCTAATAGTTTCAGCCTCGGCAAGACCCATTGTGGGTACTTTGTTGGTGAAGAGAGCTACAAGACCCTCCACCAGGACTGACTCCTTCAGGTCAGTCTCGCCTTCGGCCATTGCTCGAAGCCATGAGATAATGTTGCTCAGCGCCCAAGGTTCAACGCACTTTTTGAAATCGTTTGGAGTGAGTTTGGCGGGATTGAACCGCTTCCCAGCAGGCAAGGTAGGAAGGTAGTCAAGACTCATGGGCGTGGAGCTTGCGGGCGTCGACAGGTCAATGTCTGAGCCCGCTTTCAAACCAGCTTCCCGGAGCGCTTGATGTCGCAACCGCCGTTCTTCCGCATCGGTCTTGGATCGGATCGGAGCTATGACCTGTGGCGTACTAGTATGGTTTAACAGCGAGGTAGACCGTGGGACCAGCGCGCCCGACGGAGTGGTGATCATGTCAGGCCCAGCAGGATACGGTGCTCGGCCGTTCTGGACAATCTGTTGCATTCTCCAGTCGGCCTGATACTGGGCGGTAGGAGTCTGTTGCGGACTGCCAACGTCGCTAGGGGGAGGAGGTGGAAGCGGCCTTCGCGTTGACATGCCGGGATGCCAGAACATCTCAGGTGGTTCTCCAGAGGTGGTAGGATATGCCCCTTGCGGTAATTGTTCGTCCATAAGCGTCACCTCGTCGCCTTCATCGAAGCTCAACCTCCTATCTCGTGCATTGGGCTCCGAAAGACCACCTGTGCCAAAAGTGTCCACTCGAGCCGCGGTAAACGGCGGGAAAGGATGGATAGTATCGACGCCATAGTCGTACAGAGTGTTCTGGTCGCTCGTCGTTCCTGATCTACGCATCGATCCTGATGAAGAGACTGTGTGGCTTAAGTCGCTGGGGCCGCTGGCCCTGCCGTGGGCGAGAGCCTCAGGAGCACCGCCATAGGACATGTGGGCATCGTAGCCGCCCCCGTAGAAGCCCATATCGACGCCTACAAAATCACTGTCGCTACCGGGGTCTCCAGAGTCTTGATATCCTGCAGCCGAGCTGGGATGCAAACCCCCGGTGAACAGCCCCCCATGCCCACTTTGTCTCCGTGCCTCATCCGCAGCATCTTGCTCATCCGCCAAGCGCATAGCAGCTAGGCCACCTGCGGCTTCTGCATCACTCTCATCGCTGTAATCGAAAGAGCCTGGTTGAGGCTGCGACACGGCAAGGTGACCGTTCGTAACGCTCCCATTCCGTCTCATGGCCGGTTGCCCGTTTTCGCTGATTGGAGCGAGCGCCTGACGGCTCCGGTCATCAAGGGAGGAACGGTCCACTTCGATCCTGGGGCTTCTGCGGTGCGAGGCCGTGGATGCGTAGAGTGCATCTTCTACTTCGTCGAAGAGTACGTCCTGTGCTGATCCGGTATCATAAGAGCCGTGAGTGAGATTCAGCCCGTTCCGCATATCGGTCTGGCTAAGACTGATTTCTGGGCTTTGTGGTGGGCCGGGTAACGGTCTGGATTGAGGATGTCGACCAGTGGTGTTGGTTCGCTGTGGAGAGTGTTGCGGAGGGGGTGGGCCAGGCGTCGGAGGGAGTGGATTTCGAGCTTCGTACTCTGTATATGTGTTGTGGTCAGGTATCTGGACATAGTGTGAGTCATGGGAGGGATAAGTAGGTGGTGCCGGCAGCGCCCTCCGTGAGACGGAGTCTGAACGAGAGTTGTCCGCATACGATTGAGCATTACGGCTCACAGAGGTTGCCCTGGCCGGAGACGATTGCCAGTCTTCTGAAGGGTACGTCCCGCTGTGCGGCGGCGCTGGTAGAGGGGGCGGGGCGGGCGGTGTGTAGGCGTATGAATGCTGGGGAAGCGGGGGTGATGGGTCGCTGAAGCTAGGCAGATACGGAGATTGAGCCGAGTGTTGTGAGGGCGTACGATTGAAAGGATACTGCTGCCCGTGTTGGCCGGCAGGGGGCGACACATTGTACTGATTCTGGTGAAGAGGTGGCGAAGGAAAGGCAGCAGCGCTCGTGTAACTACCAGGAGAGAAATTATAGGCGCCGCTCACGGTCGATTGCCTCTGGAGGGTGCTGTCCTGGTATGCCGCGGGGTTGTACGGTTGGTGGGAGGCCGTGCTATATGTCCTCTGAACCCCTCCGAACGCGTTTGGAGTGTACTGTGATGTTGTCTGAGCGTATTGCTGCGGATTGTACGCTTGGTGATTGGTGGGCGGGGACTGTGCTTGATACGTCTGCTGGTACCCGGACATCGAAGGGCTGTTGTATGGTATCGTCTGAGCCGACCCCGATCCACCACCATTGCTTCCCACGTAGAGCTCGTCTTCCGGTCTATTTCGTATGGTCCCGCTGCGGTATGGCTGCCCAGTATCTCCCCCATAGGGGTTGTTGACCCCAGCATCGAAGCTTGATGTCCTTTGCGCGTGTGTGCCCTGGGTAGCGTTGTTCGGGAGGGGACGCGGGGGAGGGGGTGGATGATGGAGGGAGGAGGAGTTGGTGTTGCCGTAGTTATTCTGATAGTAGGCCATGATGAACAACGCGCCTACCCAAGTTCCGTTCCTACGTTGGTTATATGTGAAAGCTATGAGGTCCTGGTTCTAGATACAAAGTGATCCCCGCCGATCAGGTATTGCACTGCGCGCTTGGTGGGCGCACACGTTGGATGACCGTTTTATGTGTCCGCATCTGCCTTCTAGGAAATTCTGGAGATCGTCGGTTGGTTGGTTATGCAGCGGTGTTTACAAGGCATACGAGGCCGGCCTCTAAGGTTGACTTGTATTCGTCATGCGGCTAACTGAGCTGATGTCCAAGACCTGTGGAACAGGTCCTCGATACCAAGCAACGACGGTAACGACAGCGGAACAGCAGTCGCATCGGTTTGTGCAGGTTACTATGGGTGGTGGGAAGCGCGGTGATATGGTAAGTTCGAAGCCGTACCGCACTGATGCGCTGGGATTTCACAGTGGTCGTCGCATCAGCTCAAACAACCGTGACACGAGCCCGACCCTGACGAGCTTGGCATGAGATTTTGGGGGGCTCAGAGCGTGGGCTGATCTCGTGCAATCTCTTGGCAAGAACTCTCCGCGTACAACAAGGTGAAGGAATGTTTGATTTCTCCGACGCTGTGGGACGCAATCATTCGATACTACAGCACATAGAGAGCACACCGAAGCCGTGTAGAGGGCTTCCTGTACAGTGCCAGCAGAGTCGTAAGGGTCATGCTTTCACACCGTAGCTCTGAGGTAAATCACCCTGTTGATGTGACCAAATCGCCTTTCACATTGTCATTGCTCAAAGAGCTAGTCATCAGATTAGACACAGACTGTGTGGATTATTGGACGTCGCTTGCAAGTGTTCCGCTTATAGAATCGTTCACAGTATTGGACAAGTCTGTGATGGTCGAATGCAGGACGATACAATCTTCCAGAAGACGGAGTCTTCCATCTCTATATCTGTTCTCCTAGAGTGTCTAAGAGAGGCAAGAGGCATCCGGTGGGAGAATCGCTCTCTGGGCGTCAGCCCTCTTTACCTGCTGAAAACACGGTGCCTTCTGGTGCCAAGACTTCAGCCGGAGCAATCTCTCTGTCTTGGAGGATGATTTTTCATGCTTTCGCCAACCTCCATTATTGTTGGCGGCCAAGAGCAATGTCTTTGCTATAAGTGGGATATCCGTGGCGTTGTAAATAGCGAGCGAAGCCTGTGCCATCTACAGTGTCTCTCTTCCATTCATCGTTGTCTTCATCTGATAGCGAACGTCTCCGGACGGCAAGAAGTTTCCGGCAATAAAATGATTTGTACAGGGAGCGCACATGCGCCATGATCAAGGCCAAACCTCTCAGCTTTCGATCTCGCAGTCGTGCAAGTGCGCAAGTCGACCATTCAGGTGGAGTTACAAAGGATCGATAGCACTAGATATAAAGGAACCGATGTGGAGTGTCGTTGAACGTCTTGATATGATAGGGTGACATCCGCCGTCGTGCCTGATAAGAAAATCAACGGAAGCGGCTGATGCCTGCAGTAGCCTACCTCGAAATCCTACTCCATTAGGTACTTGCACTATTATCGGGAACCAGAACAGGGTGCTTTGACAGTTGTAGCATGTAGTTACGAAAGGGTCATGACGATATTTCATGCTTGATACTGTAGTCACCATTGCTAACCCGAATCACTACCATTTCCCCTCAGAATTCTTGGTAGAATAAGGCGTGCAAAGCACCGCACAGAAGCCTCACAGCAGGCTCGTCAGCCGCGCCATGATAGGCGGTCCCAGAGCGTAACACCTGGTCGAGCGGGCGGAATGCCAAGCTGCAAACCGCCTGGCCAAGCGCTTGACCTACCTCACTCTCGACACTTCGGCCCATTCCATATCAGGCAGTTGGTCAGATGCAGATGATGGATGGGCCGAGGACGTAACTGGAGACTTGATGAGAAAGAAGAGTGACACGAAGATGCGCTTGATTGCAAAGCGTACCAGCTCGTAGTGTTGAAGAAAAGGCATTTGAGAGGTCTGGCCGAAATTGAGGCAGCTCTCCTACATGTTTACGTAGCAAGCCTTGTTAGTTAGCTGGAGAACTATACAGGTACGGTTAACGACGGGAAGGCAAGCTTTCCGAGAAGAGAAGTGAAGGCCGGGAAGGGACAGCGACGTGGAGGGGAAAGTCTCTTATCTCTGAGCCGAGCGAGCTTTCCCACATCGCCAAGCCCCGCTAGGAGCATCCAGTTCTTGGCATTGAAGCCTTCCCTCCAGCCAAACGTGAGACTCCGCCTCCACCGTTGGATATCAATTGTCAGAACTCTGGTGCTCTTGCGCGCATGTCCCTGCTCTCGGGAGCGGGCAGTGGCGGGCAAGGCCTCAGCTTACGGCGCCAGCTCTCTTGATGTTGTGACCTTGTGGGCCCTAAGCAAGGGCATGCATTTCTAGCTTCTGCTCACTTGCCTGCACCAACCATCATCGGTATGCTAGAGTCAGCCTTGATATGGGTCTGGCGTGGTGTGCAGGGCTCCAAGTGCAACCTCACTTGCAACCGTAGCACAAGCTCGGTCTGGGCAGGCCGATTCGCATCCTTGACGCTGCATACATAAATACCTGCTTAACCCTCCATCCCACGCCCTGGTTCTCTGGCAAGCACGGGACAGCCTTGTTACCTTCTCTCGTCAGCTTTATCCACGACCTCACCCCCGGACACCTTGTACTGGGTTGAACACAAAAAGGCCGTACGAGTTATCAACACTCACGCACGGAGTCTGAACTATTGTCCACGGTAGGCGCACGTGAAACTCCGTTGCTCGGTCTCGCTTGGGATAGATATCTTACATTGGGATCCTCAATTCACACGAGAGTTAACCACAACTCTTCATCATGGCCATCTGGAACAGAAAGAGTTCTCGCTCGTCCAGCGACAATGTCGAACACACCGTTGTAGACACGGAAGCTGGCAAGCAAGAGTACTATGTCTCTGATCAGCAGCCTCATCATACTGGTCTGGTAGACGATGTGGCTCCAAATGAGGAGCTTCACCGTGGCCTCAAGGCCCGCCAAATCACCATGATTGTATGAACCCTCCCCTTCCTGCAGCATTTCGTGACCTAGTCGCTAATCTCCTACAGGCCATCGGCGGCGCTATCGGTACAGGCTTGATTATCGGTACGGGTAGTGCTCTTGCCAGAGCTGGTCCTGGTTCCATCTTCATCTCCTACACCTTCGTCGGTCTCCTCGTCTACTTGGTCATGTGTGCCCTTGGAGAAATGGCCGCTTGGATCCCGGACGGCAAGAACTTCGCCGGTTACGCTTCTCGATTCTGTGACCCCTCGCTCGGTTTCGCTACCGGCTATGTAAGTATCCACGCAAGGCCTCCCTGGCCAATATCGGACGATTGCTGACCCGCCTTCCAGAACTATTGGTTCAAATATATCATCGTCACGCCTAACCAGCTGACTGCCGCCGCGTTGGTCATCCAGTATTGGTGCCCTCCGGATCGCGTCAACCCCGGCGTGTTCATCGCTGTGTTCCTAGTGACCATCATTGCCATCAACTACTTCGGCATCAAGTTCTTCGGAGAATTCGAGTTCTGGCTCTCATCCATCAAGGTCGTCGTCATCTGCGGCCTGATCTTGCTTTCTCTTATCCTAGCACTAGGCGGCGGCCCCGATCATGACAGGAAAGGCTTCCGCTACTGGAGAAGCCCAGGAGCTTTCAAGCCTTACATTGAAACTGGCAGTGCTGGACGATTCCTTGGTTTCTGGAGCAGTATGGTCACGGCAGTGTTCGCCTACCTAGGCACGGAATTAGTCGGTGTTACAGTCGGTGAAGCTCAGAATCCACGTAAGACGATTCCTCGGGCGATCAGACTGACATTCTACCGTATTCTGTTCTTTTACTGCTTGAGCGTGCTGCTTTTGGGCATGATCGTTCCATACAACAGCCCCGAACTTGCCTTTGCAAACCAGCGATCCAACAGCGCCTCGGCCTCGCCCTTCGTCGTCGCCATTAAGCTTGCCAGGATCCGCTATCTGGACCACATCATTAACGGAGCCATCTTGATCTTCGTCTTCAGCGCTTCAAACTCCGACCTCTACATTGCGTCCCGAACCCTGTACGGAATGGCCCGTGACGGCAGCGCCCCGAGGATCTTCGCCCGTACCGACCGCCGCGGTGTTCCCGTCTACGCGCTCGGCTTCTCCTCACTCTTCTGCTTGCTCGCCTTCATGAACGTGAGCGACGACAGCAAGGTTGTCTTTGGCTATTTCGTCAACTTGGTCAGCATTTTCGGCTTGCAGACCTGGATCGCCATCTTGGTTACCCACATCTACTTCGTCCGTGCAAGGAGAGCTCAAAACATCCCCGACTCGATCATGCCTTTTGTCGCCCCCGGCGGTATCTGGGGATCCTACTTCGCCCTGTTCTTCTGCTGCCTGATCGCTTTGACCAAGAATTATAGCGTCTTTGTGCATATGTCATCCTACGGTAGCTTTGACTACAAGAACTTCATCACTGGCTATCTCGGTATCCCTGTGTTCTTGATCATGATCTTCGCCCATAAGATCATCAAGAGGACCAGAGGAATCAAGCCGCAATACGCTGATTTGTACGTCTTACCCGTTTCGGTTGTTCTTCACCTTTTGAACCTGGCTAACGTATCTCACAGCTACACCGGCAAAGACAAGATTGACCGAGAGGAGGAACAGTTCCTGAAAGATCAAGCAGAGAATAGGGGCACGAAGAAGCAGGGCAGCTGGTTCTACCGGACTTTTGTCTCGTGGTTGTTCTAGTTTTGCTGCGGCGAAGCAGTTCGGTGTCTGCGAATATAGATCGAATCTGCAACGAGCGGAAAACACTTCTATTCACAACCTCCCACGCATATTGAACGTGCATGACCCACTTGAGTTGCGTGCATGTATTTGCTCGGTGCTGGGAATCTTTGATGAGCACCACACAGAACCGACACCTTCATCTTACCACGAATGTCTCAGTATCACCTCGGTTTCATCTTATGCTATGATTTCTTCCATAATTGCCCCTTCCATACCCCGCAATGAGAGTGGGGTTGAAACACCGGCGATTGACAGGTTCGGTCCCATGTCCTGTTCCTGCTCAACTATGCGGATGCGCACAGCACTACGGGACGCTACGGTGCGCAACCCCTGAAGATGGAACGGTCATTGTGCCTTCGAATCACTCTGTCAATTTCAGACTGTACCCCAAGATGTGTGAAAAACCATGGGCTAATCAACAAACTTCTGGTGCACCTTAGAAGTTTGATCAGCACTGCGACATCAAAATGAAGTAAAGAAAAACCAAGCGTCCACATTCCACTCCCTCAAACCGTCATCCGAAGAAGCTCGGTGGCTTTTCCGAAGAGTTTGGGCCAAGGGCTTGCAACCAACCGAGTCAGTGCCGGCAGGACGCCTTCAAAAAGCCCACAACGCCCGCACGCCCACACACACACACGGCCACCCGACCACACACCCTCGAGGGTTGCCTGTGTGCTGTGTGCTGTGTGGTATCTGTGCGCCGTTGACATACGCCGAGCCGACCGTGACGAGCGCCAACTACCACCCACCGTTGCCGATCCCGCACCCAGTGATGATGTTGAGTGCTTGCAAGTGGTGCCAAGCTGTTGCTTTTGAGCGCCTCGGGTGAACGAATAGTAATTAAACGTAGAGAGGGCATCATGGAATTGTGTGGTTAACCGGGTGTTTTTGCGGAGAAAATACAAAATCCTGGAGTCGATTATGGAGCACGGCTGGGGTACGGGACTTGGAGCGTTTGTGGGGTTGATCTGTTTATATGGGCTGCAGGACCCTTCTCGATAATTGTTCTTTTATGTAGTCTACTGCTTCCTATTTGAACTCATATACACCTGGGACTGCTCACTTCCCATCCCGTCTCAGCCTCACCACCCTCAATCACCTCTGAAGCGTGGCTCATCATGGCATCAGAGAAGAAGTACGACAATGGCGAGCCCATCCACATTGAGCGTGTGATCACGGAGCATCTCCAAAATGCGCCTCAACGGAAGCTCAGCAGAGCGGAACAAATCCACCAGATTGACTCCATCGTCTCCGCGCCCGGCGTGACCGCTGCCTCGTTCGCCCATCTAGATGAGAAGAAGATCCTGCGGAAGATGGATTGGCATCTCATCCCTATGCTTGCGCTTCTCTACCTACTGTCTTTCCTAGATAGAGGCAATATTGGAAATGCAAAGATTGAGGGGTTACAGGAGGATCTGAACATGACTGGACCGCAATACAGTAAGACTAAACCCCAGCTATAACAGTGCCTACGGTCTAACCGGCTTGCAGACTGGTGTTTGACCATCTTCTTCTTCAGCTATTGCGCTTTTGAAGTACCGTCCAATCTTCTCCTCAAGAAGCTAAGGCCCTCACTATGGCTCCCGGCCATCATGGTTGCCTGGGGCCTTGTCATGACCCTCATGGGCATCGTCCAAGGCTACTCCGGGTTGTTGGTAGCCCGCTTCTTCCTCGGCCTTACCGAAGCTGGTCTCTTCCCGGGTGTTGCCTACTACATCACCATGTGGTACTGCAGACACGAAGCCCAGTTTCGGCAGGCTCTCTTCTTCAGCGCCGCAAGTGTCGCCGGAGCCTTCAGTGGTCTGCTTGCCTTCGGTATCGCCAAAATGGACGGCGTCGGAGGCTTGGAAGGCTGGCGCTGGATCTTCATCCTGGAGGGCATCGTGACGGTGATAGTCGCGATCATGGCCTTCTGGGTGCTCTACGACTTTCCGGAGACGGCTGGCTTCCTTACCACAGAAGAACGGGCCTTTGTAGCGTACCGATTGCGGTACCAAGGGAACACCAAGACTGACGGTGCCCATGTTGCACAGGATGACCAGTTCAAGTGGAAGTACGTCAAGGATGCCTTCCTTGATTGGCAGATCTGGGTCTCAATCTGGGTGTACTGGGGTATCGTTGCGCCGCTCTACGGAATCTCATTGTTCCTGCCGACCATCATCCGCAACCTGGGCTACACCTCCTCAACCGCCCAGTTGCTGACGGTACCAATCTACGTAACGGCTGCCGCTCTGGCCATTCTCACCGCCTGGTATGCCGATAGGAAAGGCATCCGTTTCCCCTTCATTCTTGTTTGCCTGTGCTTTATTGCCATTGGCTTCATCATGTGCCTCTCTGCACATCAGCCCGGGGTCATCTATGCTGGTGTATTCATTGCTGCTGCCGCCGTAAGTCTGCCTCAAGAGTGACGCTAGTTTGATATCGCAGACACTGACGCATATCTATAGATATATCCCGCATTCCCAGGAAACATCACGTGGTTGTCGAACAACCTTGCTGGTTCCTCCAAGCGAGCCGCAGGTATGGCCATCCAGATCGGTGTCGGAAACCTTGCTGGCGGTAAGTCTTCCTCCTTCCAATATGTCCGATGCAGCTGCTGATCCCGGATGAACAGCCATGGCTTCCAACTTCTATCGATCCACAGATTCGCCGAGATATGTTCTTGGCCATGCTCTGGAGCTAGGCTTTGCTTGCGCCGGTATTCTTGCGCTGCTGGTTCTGGTATTCAATTACAAGCGAATCAACCGAAAGCGCGAACAGCAAATGGCCGAAGGCTTGCACAACGGCTACACGCCAGAGGAGATGAGCGCGCTTGGTGACCGAGCCATCACCTTCCGGTACATGTTGTGATTGATTTCTTTCCGAAGTCTGCTACGAAGCAGGTTTTCCGTAAGCACTGAGTTATGTTAGATTTGCTCTTTCTAGTGAAAGCAGCTTGTTCAGGTACTTCAGCTTAGCGGGAGCAGCATGCCGGGCAAACGGAAGTACTGGTTATTCAATTTGCGCTTAATCATATGGCAAATCGTGTAATGTGTTGTATTACATAGACTCATGATCCATCCTTTACTCACGTAGAGCAGAGCTACAGACGTAGGATATTGCCTTCAGTGGCTGTTTTCAACTGCGCGACGCTGCCGGTCTCTCTACCCAGCGGGGGATCCTTGGGTTCTCCGCTCGATGTTTTCGGAACTTGATCGTGGTCTTCAGGCGCTGAACGCTCAGTGACATGCCCTCCGTAAACAACTCCGCTCTATACACGCGGTCATAGATCTTGTCCACTTCGTCACAGAGCTCGATGGTCTTTCTGAATTCATACTGCAGCTCTACCAGGCGATCTTCGTGAGCCTCTGCCAAGCCAGTTGCGCTGCCCATCATGCCCAGTCGCTCGATGACCTCTTCAGTCCCGTCAACGTGGACATGATAACCGGTTTCTTCGCCGGTTGAGACCCATTTGACACCCATCAACTCCTCGACTTGACTCAGGTCGTTGTCGTAGTGTAACAGAAGTGCGCTCCGGAGCTCATCCCCAGTCAAAGTGCAATGCTCCAAATGTCGTACCATCTCCAACCTGACCGTTTTTGTCAACGATGAAAAAGGTATGTTTGTCTCCGCTAGCACTCTCCAAGCATATTCAAAGTCTTGGGCGTAAGTGAATTGTTCAATGAACCAGTAGTCGCCTTTTAGACCGTACGGCTGACCATTTCGATGTCCGATGGGTTTGCTGTTCAGCCGAGCCGGGTTGGTTTTCCAAAGCTTCCATTCCATATGCATCCGTCTGTGTGCTTGGCATCTTGCTAACACTGCAAGCCAAGCTTGCATGTAGTCCCATTTGTCCCTGTTCAGAAAAGTCTCCATGTGATATTGGGAGCCCGGGGGAGCGTCAGGAAACCCTTCCAGCACCTGTAAAAGCTCCCGCCTCTTCCATCTCCCGTTCCGTACCTCGCCAAGCCCTCCTTTTCCTATGCTGAACTTGGCAACAACCGATCGAAAGAGTCTGGCGGATATTGGCAGGTCCGCCGTTCGAAACTCCTTGAGATACCGTGCCATTGCCGGCAGACTCCGACATCGTGCAGCAAGTTTCAATCCCATGACGAGCCATGACGGGTGGACATGATACCCTTCCCGCCGTATTCGGGTGATAATCGTATTCAGTGTTCCGAGAAGCGACATGTCGCTGTCGAACATCCTGGCTCGATATAGAGCATCTATGAGCGGCTGAGATACCCGTACGAATTCAGCGGCGCTCTGCTTCCCCTGCAGAGCAATCGTGAAAACCCGTAGTATGTCCCTAACACTGAGGCACCGGTCCAGTTGGTCGCGAATGATACTTCGTAGCTCCCGAGGCGACCGCTGCATACCTTTGATCTCTAACCTGCTAGCGAATGGACTCTTCATCAGCACTGGAACATTCTTCCCGCTAATGAAGGCCTTTGCTACTTTCACATCGTCGGGGCCGGGTTCTTCTAGAAATGGTACATTCTTCAGCCGCCCTAGATTCAAGCGGTGACGCGCAGGTGCAGACTCGTCTCGCCCGCCCAACAGTATCTTCCGCAGTGAATCTACAGGACTGTACAATTCTCGTTGTCGGAGGGAGTCGCGCAGGTTTAAAATGTATGTATCCTCAGCCTCTGGCTCTTCTCGTCGTGCATCCTTCCCGGGCCTTGTTGGTCTTATAACATTCGGCCAATTGCCGTCGTATCTGCCCCCATTGACTTCGTTGTTGCTCTCGGAATCGGCTACGGTCGCCAAATCTCGGATGGGTGAGTTTGAGGGGTGGCTTCTGAGCAAGGGGAGGGTGTTCTGCCTGCAGAAACAGCAGACATAACGGGCATGTCGAACTGGCATGGTGCTGAGGCCAGGATTACAAGCTGACAGTGGCTCGTTCAGCAGTGTTTAAGGGACTCGATGACAGTGCTGAAAGTTTGAAGATGCAAATGGAGGCTCACCCACGAGCGCTAAGCTACTTTTGGCTTCGGAGGGTGACCGAAGCTTCGCAGTCCCGCAGCACTCATAAGAAGCATAACTACAGCGTTGGTTATCTACCTATGCTACAGCGCCCAAAAAGACTACCAGTTTTTACGAGCCTCTATACCGCATTCAGGAATAAATCACATCGGTGAAACCAACATGCCATCGGGACAGAAGCGAAAGGGATCCCCGGGTGCTGAAACCGACTCAGACTCCGCAAAACGACGCTTTATTGAGGATCTAGCAGCAGACGATGAGCAGAACCAGACACAAACCCCGGAAGATGTACCTTCTACCGAAGCCGCAGAGACTGAGCAGGTAGAAACCTCGACCACGACCGTTAACCCCCAGACCGACCGCATGGCCCGCTTCAAAGCCCTGCAAGCCCGTCAAGCCGCTGCCCGCAAACAAAACCTCAAGGAGACCGCCATAGAACGACAACGAAGTTCCATCGACTCCTCGCTCCTCCCCTCCATGAACCGCAAACACGCTATCGCCTCGCATAAAGCCCTCATGGCCGACACAGAAGCCGCAGGCGAGGACTTTGAGCGCAAACGAGCGTGGGATTGGACGGTAGAAGAGGCGGAGAAGTGGGACCGGAGGCTGGAGAAGAAAGAGAGGCACAGACAGAACGTGGCTTTCCAGGATTACAGGCAGGATGCGCAGAAGTCGTACAAGAGGGAGATGAAGAACCTGAAGCCGGATCTGGAAGGGTACGAGTTGTCTAAGCGCGAGGCGATTGAGAAGGCTGCTTCGAGGGGCGGTTTAGAGATCGTAGAAACAGAGACCGGAGAGCTCATAGCGGTGGACAAGGATGGTAGCTTCTATTCAACAGCTGAGAGTACGGACTTTATGCAGAATAAGCCGGACAAGGCCGCTGTGGACCGGCTGGTGGAAGACATCAGGAAGGCCGAAGCAGCGCGACTGAAGGCCAGGAGACACAGGGGCAAGGACGATGATGCTGATGTCACATACATCAACGAGAAAAACGCTCAATTTAACAAGAAGCTGGCTCGCTTCTATAACAAGGTATGCTACCTATTGAGCTCAAAATCAATTTTGTTTGGTTCCTGACTGACCTGGACTAGTATACTGCAGAGATTCGAGAAAACTTCGAACGTGGAACAGCAATATGATTACATTGTGGTATTCTTCGGATGACATGCATGGAGGAGCGAATTGCGCTCAACGCCATGCCAGCGTTTAGACTTTTGGCATACAGATACCCTTGGAATGATGAATGAAGCAAACGTGCCCAAGACTTTCCAACTCCGTCAGAATTCTGTGTTTGGTCAAGCTCAATGTGTCCCTGAGCCATGTAGCGTAGGGGAATATCATGTCTCTTCCACCCCATGAAGAGCGAAGACATCGGATCATCTCTTCCTCGCCCCACTACCAGCCGTTGCAGTCACTGGGGCTACGATGCCCTCTTCAGCGCGGAGTTTCTCCAACTTCTCCTCAAGCTCTTTCCGCTTGGCCGAGCCGTTCTCAGTCTCCTTCTCTACCTCCTTCTCCGCTTGCCTCAACAGGTCCAGTAATGCCCGCTCCATCTGCCTGCTCCACTGGTTGGTTTTGCTTGGACGGTCGGGTAGACCAGCTGCCTTCTCAGAGCCATCTACATCCATGGCTTGACTTAACATATTTCGTCTCGATGATGTGCCTGATGCAAGCGTCGCCTTGTTAGCTTTGCCCTTTCCCCCTTTTCCACCCTTGGTCGCAGCAGCCATGACCTCATCATGGTTGCCTTGCCATTGTCGAGGGTCCGTCAATGCTTCCCATAATGCTTCTGTAGGCTCATTGAACTCGACAAAGTCCAGGATCTCGCTCCGCACCATCTTGGCATCTCTTTGCGCTTGCTTCTCGGCGTCGGTACCGTACGGTTCTAGCTGAAGATAGTGCTGGCGCCATTGGGCTTTCTCGTTGGCGTCGGCAACGAACCAGAGTCGAATGTCTACTTGGAAGCCACCCCATCCTGTCTCTTCTACGCAGAATGGTGGTTTCTCATACGCTGCGATGGTCCGATCAGTTCCTGATATCGGAAACACGCCATGGAGGGTGCCTCCAGGTAGACGCGGAACGACTCACTTCTGTTGGGATTCGGATAGGTATGAAATAGCTTAAAGGTGACCTTCTTGAGCCACCATGTTATATCGGGTCCCCCTTCTATTCCTTTTACGTAGACTCTCCATCCCGTTGTATGATCTGCTGGGATGCCTTCCGGTCTGTTGGAATCATCAAGCGGCCATGCTTCGGAGCCGATGACTGGGAGCGGTTCGCGTCAGCATTCTTGTTGCTGACAAGATGCTGTGAGTGAGGAAGGATATGGGAGGCCCAGGAGGAGACGCACTGAATGCGCGCGATATGCGCTTGCCCTGTAACTAAGGTAAGCCGCGGTTTCTTCGAACCCTCTGGAGTCCTGGCGGGGATTTGTACCTTCACTCGCTTTGTGTTCGGAGCCATGGCGACAACCTTTCCGCTATCTCAGTTGGTGTATCTGGACCGCGTTTCGCAACGACCGGCTATAGTATTGGAATCCGCTGCCGTTTCTTTAACGGAGATGATGTAGGATCGCGCAGCGCCGCCGTTGGGATTTTACAATACCACTCGGATCCAATCAATGCCTGCATGCCGTTGAAACTGTCACCCGCCGCTAAAGCCCGAGGGTCTGGACATCCGATCGTGGCCCCGCCGATCTCAGGGAGCTTGATGCGGGAGCTTGGACCTGAACTTTGGCAGCTCATCACGGCTCACTCCATGACGAGATGAATGCGGGTGGGTAGGCACTCATTTCAACTTTTCTACTCGCTTCTCTCGAATCGTCTGTCCTTGTGTTGGCTTCGGGACGCAATCATAATTCATTCATCTACCTTGACTTTCAAGTTTGCCTCCCAATTGCGGCATTATCTCCTTCAGTCAACCTCGCATAAGAGATCATGTCTGCTTCAGCAGCCAAAAAGAAGCTTGTGGTATGCGGAGGGAACGGCTTTTTGGGTCAGTAAATCGCATCCAGCCAGCTCGGGAACGACATGCATGATTAGCATTCGGACTATCGAGGATCAGTCGTATGTACGGAGCATAGCAATAGAAAGTTGACGACCAGCTTAGGGAGCCGAATATGCAAAGCCGCAGCAGCCAGAGGTTGGGATGTCACTAGCATAAGGTTAGTATGACTGACGTCTTAGTTTTTCGTGTGCCTTCTCAGCAAGATCATAGCCTAATCATACCACAGTCGCTCCGGTGAACCGTCATGGTCATCTGTAACCGCCTCCGCTACTCCTCCACCATGGGCATCGAGCGTACAATGGGCGAAAGCCGACGTGTTCAAGCCCAGCACATATCGTAATCACCTAGAAGGGGCAGATGCTGTGGTACATTCAATGGGCATTCTCCTAGAAGCGGACTACAAAGGGGTTCTACAAGGGAAGGAGTCTCCAATTGCCGGCTTAAAGAGAGCGTTCAGCGGTACCAAAGAAGGCTCGAGCGCAAACCCATTGGAGAAAGGCGTGGAAGAGTTGGCGCCTGGAGAGAAGGATGGTCAAATAACATACGAGCTGATGAACCGAGATTCTGCGATCATCCTTGCACGGGAATCTGCCGGACTCAATGTGCCCGCGTTCGCATACATCTCCGCCGCTGGTGGTGCTCCCGTGCTGCCGGGACGCTACATCACGACGAAGCGGGCCGCAGAAAATACGATAGCTTCTTCCTTCCCCAAAATGCGGAGTATCTTCTTCCGACCACCCTTCCTTTACGACAGCTCCCGATCGTTCACGGTTCCCTTGGCGGGGATGACTTATTTAGGGTCAATAGCAAACTCGGTGACCGGAGGTGTCTTTAGTAACTTCATGGGAGCCGCGGGAGCAAAGCCTTTGAAAGCCGATTTGGTGGCCGAAGCAGTTGTTGAAGGGCTTGATGAAGACACTGTTAGTGGGCCGGTGGAGGTTCCAATGATGGAAGAGCTTGCTACTAAGGGATGGAGGAAGGGCATGTTATGAAACGGTTGCAGAGGTGCTTGCCTCGAATAGTGATGATTATTCCTAACGATATCCTTACCCTTCAGCAGTGTCTGTGGATAACCGTTCTCTTGTAAATTAGTTTATACTGCACGACCATGGATACAAGATCTTCATAGGGTTCAATAGATCTTATCTCCAGTATGGTAAGATGTTGCTCCTACCGGTGTGCTTGATAGCCGGATGAGCATTTCAAACAAGGCACATGCTTGCCAAAGGGGTGTTTCTTGGTAGATTGCGGGGCTATGTCTTGAGTCCGGCTGGGCTTTTGAGATTTCTGTGTGAAGTGCTGGATGGTTGCATCTCATCTCCCCTTATCACATCGAGGAATTACAAAACCCCCTTTTCGAGATCAGAGACTGAATCGCAGAACAAAGGTAAGGTACATCGATTCGTACCTTACGACGCGACAGGGAAGCAAGCATGAAAGCTGAGGCTGGGTTGATCGCATGATGCACGTGATGGCAAGATCCGATTCACGTGGGGCGCTTACGCTTCGGATGATCTGCCGAACAATTGGCGATCGCATCCAGAGCCCGGCCATCATCCCGCCCAGGCTACTGCGACTGCCGCCCGCGTGCCGTGCTGCGGATACGTCACTGCGCTTGTGAAATTTGACGGAAGCAGAGGGAAATGCATCATCACCAATTCAGAATCCTTGGGCGGAACTCCGCATCCATATCGCTCACTTTGTACGCCCAGGCCTTTGAGATTAGCTTTTGCATGAATTGAGATGAGCATGGGTGCGTAATTGAAGGTGGAAGTGGTTATGCTTGGCCTGGGGGAAAATGTGGAACCGCTCAAGCCATGAGATGTGTACAAATGGAGATGAAGTCCAACCCAAGCGATTCCACGCATATGACTTCTGTTGCCATCTCGTTCTAAGCCGTTCCTCGACCAGCCATGACAGCCCCACACCTTATCAAATGTCTGCCACTATTACGCTGTGCCCCTCCTCGTCTTCCTGTATATAAACTGAACCCCACCATCTTGCGCTCTGCCACTCTCCCATCACACCACTGCCATCCTCCAACTTTGCAACACAAATCAAAACCCAGTTCTCCTTCTCGCCTCTCGACCCGAAACTTCACTACAACCACCGCCAAGATGGTCAGCGCAGACAGCTTTATGGAAGCCGTGAAGAACAGGCGAACCTATTACGCCCTGAACAAGGAATCCACCATCTCAGACGACAAGATCGTTGACATTGTCAACAATGCGGTTCTCCACGTCCCCAGCTCGTTCAACTCGCAATCCGCAAGAGTAGTCGTACTGCTACACGATGACCATGACGCCTTCTGGGAGATGGTCAAGGAGGTGTTGAAGCCTCAAGTTCCCCCGGAGCAGTTCGTCAACACCACCAAGAAGCTCGATGGCTTCAAGGCTGGCTACGGCACAGTGAGTGAAACTACTTTCGGTACTTGTTTCGCTTGAATTCGTGCTGACTCATGAACAAGATTCTCTTCTTCGAAGACCCCAAGCCCGTCCAGGATCTCCAGAACCAATATCCCCTCTACGCCGAGCACTTCCCTCAATGGTCCGAGCACACCTCTGCTATGCACCAATACACGCTCTGGACAGCGCTTGAAGCCGAAGGCCTCGGCGCCAACCTGCAGCACTACAACCCCGTCATCGACCAGCGTGCGCAGACCCACTGGAAGATCCCCATGGAGTGGAGTCTGAAGGCGCAGCTATGCTTTGGTGGCAGGGCCGGCCCGCCATTCCCTGAGGAGAAGCAGTTCAAGCCTTTGGAGGAGAGGGTGTTTGTCCATGGCAAGAAATAGAGTAGCTGGCTTGAGTTCAGCTGTAGCCACTGGCGCCTTGTATATAGAAACCTTACGCGGTACGGCGGTTGAGCGCCACGCGCCTTGGGTGATTCACTCAATAAATTCAAATTAATGCTCATCGATGTGACATCCCTCTTTATTGAAGTGCTAGTTACTGTTACAAATTATGCTTGGATGTACGGGTATCATGCTATGTCAAATATACTAGTGGTTTTATACTAACGAGCAACGCCAATGTATCAATGCTTCGAGTAAGCTCACAATGCCAAAGTGAAACGAGATTCAACTCCCAAGGTTTACTCTTCATGTTCGAGTCTCATGAGCCCCGTCCTCACGCTTGCGGCTCTTCCACTTGCGAGACCTACTCCTTCGCGAGCGTGGGTCATCGGGTGCAGACGTCGGAATGCCTGCCGTCCTCTTTATACGGTCCAAAGCTGGTCCATAAGCGAATTCGGCATCCTGCATTTCATGTTTGCTGCATGGCGGCGGTTTAAGCGGAAGCAGCCAGTCCCAGATGGTATACCCCATCACTGAGCACCAATTCGCAAAAGGGCCCAGATCCCACAAGTGGTCGTCGGGCGATGACTCCACTATAGCAAAAGTTCTTGGCGGCTGGTGGCGGCTATGCCTTCTATCGCGGCTTGTTCCAGTCGCCTCTTGACTTGTGCCTGATTGTGACTGGATTGGATAAGTGATAGTACGGTACGGTGGCGCCAAACTGGATTCGGTACTATATGCTTCAGGGTCCTCAGCCCGGCTGGGATCTCTTTCGCCAGGCCGGTCAATGTGGATGGCTAGGAGATGTATCTTACTACCACGCGTAAGGTTTTCGACGGTCGTTAAGTTCTGTAGAAGCATCTGAACGGTGCTCAGCGTCATCCCCATGGCCAGAAGACCAAAGAAGCTAGCAAGCCCTAATGCTGCAGCCCAGTTCGCGTCAAGTGACCCGAGGTTCCGTCTCTTATAGTCTTGTATGTAGTACGCAAAGACAATGATTAGGAAGATTGTGTAGCTGGATGCATGTATAACACACTGGAGAAAGTATTTATGCGTGCTCTCACAAACTATCCCCCCAATCCATGGACAGAAGTGGTCCATGCGCCTCACGCATCTTCCTAGTTCGCTACAATGATGGGTCCGATCCGGCTTCCAGTTGCAACAGACTGTACACCAGATGGGCAGGCCAAATTGATCGCAGACGAAGACTTCCCGCATATAGAAGTCCTCCAGCCCAGGCGGAGGCGCAACTCGTCCCTCTAGGATCGCCCGGTAGTCCAACCTTGCCTCCTGCTTCCCCGAGGCGTGGCGCCGCTTGCGCTTGGCTCCCTTCCCATTCTCTGCAACCGTGGTCGGTGTACAGGGGTTGTTAATCGAGGTCTCGGCGACTTCTTGCTCATTTACTGGTATCGTTCCTGGAGGCGGTGGATATTGTGGGATCACACTTGGCCTTGTCAAGATCGTCTGTAGCAGCCTTCCGAAGGAGATCAGAGTGATTACTAGCAGGACGTAATACACAACCAGAAGGGCGATGGCGGCACCGTTGTCTCTTAACGTGTTGAGTACATATCGTATAACAAGTCTATAGGTAACAACCCAGCTGACATAACCAAAGGCTCCAAGGAGCAGTGTTGGTATTACTCGTGCAGCCCAAAGATTGGTCTTTTGTTTCGAGTCCAGGTCTGGCATTTGGGAGTAGACCACGCGAACGGGTACCGTTATCGTCGGGCTGCGACTGAAGAGTTCCGGGGTACCGCTGCCGCCGTGAGGCTCATACTGAGTCTCAGAAAGGGGTTATCCTAAAGCCAGCGAACGCGCTTCGTCTCATGTACTGAGTTTGAACTTTGTTTCAATGCCGTCCGTAGGATTGGGAAACAGAATCGTACGCAAGCATGTCTACTCCAACGCGCGACCAAAGATCGTCGTCATCATCCTGGCAAGCTTGGGCCACCTGACTCGCTTCGCCAACTTCCAACCTTAGTTCGACTCCCTTAGATTTAGCGTATGAATAGATTGGTAAATCTCTTAATGGGCTTAGGAACTTTTTTTCCGTCTATACCTATTTTTTATATATTATTACGTTTTCTCTAAGAAGAACTAAGAAATCTTAAGATATTTTTAAGTATTCTTAATCTATGTAAAATACTTTATAATTCTATATATATTACTATAATATTATCTAGCGTAAATAGGATTAAAGTTAGAAGAAAAGTGTAATAAAAAGAAAAGTAAAGGGAAGGAGGGGTAAATATACTAAAATTCTAGTATATTCTCTAGATACCTTAGGTATCTACGTAAATTTCTTACTTTAAGATAAGGCCTTATTTAAAATAAAACCTATACTATTAGATAGAGAACTTTACGTAGATTAAGAATATCTAAATATATCTAAAGCTTTCTTAGTTATTCCTAAAGAAAACGTAGAGATTATAGGAAAAATAGGTATAGACGGAAAAAAAGTTTACGAGCCCGCCAAGAGATTCACTAATTAATTCATACGCTAAATGCCGGCTCTATAGCTTCGACGTGACAGTGATTGTCTACCCAACCAACGGGCGTATTTGCTAACGAGAGCCTTGCTACTTTCTTGTTCAGCCTTGCGCTCAATCTGTCAGGCGTATCTGATATTGCTCTGAACTGGATAAAGCCTGAGATGGCTGTGCATGCCGCCTTGTTGCCCCGGTTGCGAGCAGGCATCAACATGCGAGAGCCTCACGCCTTGCTTCTGAAGAGCAAAACTTCAGCCTTGTATGCGGCTCCGAGGTGTCCGCCCGGTTATTGAGAAGACTAGGTTGTAGTTTTTCGTTATTCCTACCGTTTCCAGCTATCTTGCAGCTTCACCGGTCAATCATCCATGTTGTGGTGTTGTCAGTGCATATAACATGGGCGATTGGAAAAGCATTTAAAGAACTTAAATGTCCTCTCGGAAACCGAGCGAGCCATGCTCGGTGTGAAGTCGCCTTCAGTCTGAGGCTCGGCCAAATGAATGAGGACGTTATTTGGATCCGGTGACTCAGAATTCTCTCTACTACAGGTACGGCTTCGCTCGCTGCCTTTTTCTTCCGGGCAGACACTAACAGCTCTAGGTACGGAAACCGCCTAGGCACTAACATGCTCGGTCACGGTACTGTCCCTGGGTCGGATTATGGACCAGTTGTTCACCTGAATTTCTCTGCGCCTGAGGCTCGCTGAGTGGCCTTCTACTGGAGGCCGCCCCAACGTCAGGCTCCCGAGGGACTGATAGTGCCTTGCCGCGGTACGCCGGTGGATGTACTGGGCACTGCTGGCCAACATGAAGAAAAAACGCCGTGCTGAAGGCCGTAGAGCTCACCCTGGCTGCGGCCTCGACCACCAGTACTTCACTCCAAATCACGACAGCTCTTCTAGACATGAAGCCTGAACCGCTATGTTTTACTTTGGATACGTCTGATCCCAGACCTGCTCGTCTGCAGGATATTGCCCTCCGCCCTCCGGTGCCACCCACTGGTGAATGGTATGTGTTCAAGGCGAACTCTGAAATGGGATAC